>JALIZH010027051.1:0-15621 GCA_030522465.1 Rhipicephalus appendiculatus
GTATCTAGTTCTCGCAGGATGCTTGCTACTATACAAAATGTAATTATAAAGGCAGCGAGCAACTATTCCATGTTCCTTAAAGGGGCCCTGCAACACTTTTTGAGCATGGTCAGAAAACGCTGGCGATCGGTAGTCGAGGCTCCCGAGAACACGCGAGCCAAATATTATAGCGCATCACGCGGCCTGGAATCCACAATAAATTCTCAAAGTCAGCAAAAATTGCTTTCTTTTCTCTCGACAAATGACGCTGCAAGCGCAAAAATCACTCGTCATGGCCATTGTATCAGCCATTGGCTGATTTGAGCATGGCGCGCTCGGTAGTTACTCAGGCCGCCGCGAGAGGTCGCGACTTCTTCACGCGTGCGCGCGCGCTTTCGCCCTGAGAAGCCGCGTATTCGATGAAAAAGAAAGTGAAAAAGTGCTCAAGGTCACGAGGCGTGCGTGACGTATTTTCTTCCCCCGTGCCATCCCTCCCTGCTTAGCTTCCAGCGCTTTCGTCGGGACGAGAGAAGAGAGAATGCAATTGCAGCGTGAGACAAAACTTTGTAACTCCACTCGTACTGGACGGATTCTAAAATTTTTTCGGCGGTGACTTCGTGAGGCAAAAAGCTCCTTTAGTGAATCAATTCCATGGCTACTTGAAAAAGTGTTGCGGGGCCCCTTTAATGTTGCGCATTTCCGAATGCAATTTTTGGAACAGCGTGTATGGGCTTCCATTAAGGCAAATACCAAATCACAACATGCGATGGCACCTCGCCAACTCCATTTCATCTTCCCAAGGTTGGAGGATGTCGCGTTGGTAGCGTTGAGTTCCTCCTAGGGTCGCATTAAAAACCATTACTTATATATAACTTCACCCTCTACATACGTGATCGAAACCGCTTAACATAAAGCAAGGCGACTCTGTCGCTGAATGTGATCGCCTGAGACATGGGTCCTGGATTCGGTATGCCTAGACAACAATAATAGTTATATAAAGACTAATCTTATATACGTCATAATAGCCTCTTAATATGAAAACTTACTAGACGTAGCTCTTTTTTAGCGCCTAGTTATCGCCAGCCGCCCTTTATTGATAAAGATTTAGGCAGTTTGAACTAGTGGTGGAAGACTCGACTAACGGCGAAGCTTGTGGCCAATTCAGGACCGAGTCAGTCGGGGCAGGGATGTGATTAGCTTAATCCGGCATGACTTTACAAGCGTGGCTGGATCCGGGCCGGGTTTGCGAAGCCGAGCTTATTCAAACACGACTGGATCTGTATTTCTCCTCATCCGGATCAAGATAATCTAGATTAGTATATCTGTACACATACGACTGGCTTCATCACGGAGGGTCTGAATCAGCAGTATTCATGCTTGAATTAAATCTGGGGCGCGATTCTCGATGTATCTACCTTGTGGATTATCCGCTTCGGCGGAGCGCGTTCAGTTACTCGAAACAACGCCGAGTCGTAATGTCATGGCGCTCTTGACCACCTCGACGCACCGAACTCGCCAACACATTCCCTGCGTAAAGAGAAAGCAAGTGGACGAAATGTACCGCAAAAGGACACATAAACAAACTTCACAAGCCTAACTTAAATATCAACGTGTTCGAATGTTTGAGAACGATGCAGGTAATGCGTGCCGACCTTGCAGGTGCGTAAACCGGGCGGCCGCGTTAAACCTAATTCAAGGGCTGACGTGATTAGAGTTCATGCGCGGCCTCCGAGATGTGCGTCCAAAAGCGCATCAACAGAATTCGTTGCGGTGAAACGCATTTCGTCTTCCTCCTTTGCGTCGAGAGTTGTGAAAGGTTCGTGTCGTTCAAATGACGTTGCGGAAAAAGGACCGGAAACAGGGGGCGCGCTGCTTGCTTAGCTCCAGCCAATCAGTGGAGGCTGAAGCGGATAGTTCAAAAGGTGGATACACGGAGAATCGCGCCCCGGATCAGCTTAACCAAGGTTTATGCACACCAACTTATTCCGGCCTGGCTTAACACTCGACCTGCTTAGGCAAACTCTATTTAGCCTGCATTAGATTGGTTAAATTAGTGTAATCCAGATTACTTTAGTAATTGGTTTAAGCATTTAGGCTTAATGAAATTTAACCTAACTAGGCTCAGTTAGGCTTGGCCACTCTTAAATTGGCTCCACTAGGCTAAGGTATGGTTATCTTGGCCATGCTCAACTTAGCCTAATTAAACGTGACCTGATTAGACGTAATTGAATAAACCGTCGCCTAATTCGGCTTGATAATGCTTAACATAGTGCGCAGCACGAACTGCGCGCAGCTGTGCCAGGTGCTAGGCGATGCGAGATGCCATATAAGGTAGAGGCCGTTCATCATGATGATAGTTTTTGTTCGCACGAAACGGACAAACGGAAGGCTTAGCAGCTCCGCTGTAGAAAATATTGAAGAACTTAATAACATCTCATGGTAGCTTCGAAGCAACTGAAAACATTCGGGTATATGCGGTCTGAGCAGCGAAGCGAAATTCATTGATTTGTCAAAGCACCCATGAACAGCTAAAAACCGTATAGCGGTGCTTTTGTAGTTCAAAGACAAGTACGACTGATGAATACAGAATGGCAGGAAATGTTAGCAAAAACGCTTGACATTGTGGTCTGCTTATTATGTCGTACAAATGAAATAAATTCCTTTAATTATTGCAGGTTGCGAAGTATGGGTCCAACTAGACAAGATGAACGAAGTCAGCAGCTTGTGCTTCTTCATCTACGACCTCCTCTGTGGCCCCGAAAAGTACATAACCTACAATCCAGAAACTTGTCGTAATGTAACAATCACTTAATAAAAAGACCACGGAGCGTCACTTAAAAACGCGGATATGTAGTGAGTGTGAAATCACTTATGTGACCATAAAATGCCTGCTCACGTCACAGTTGCGGGGGGGGGGGGGGGGGAAGGGGGGAGTTGTTTTATTTAAAAAAAATTGAAATGTAATGGAGAGAAAAGTGCACCCCGCAACTGTCTCCATCAGAGTGGGACACCTCAGCAGTAGTGCACACGGGGAGGGGGTATGGGGATGTAAAAGAAGAGAGAGGAGATAGGAAAGGGAGAGGAAAGAAAAAAAAAGAGAAGGGGTGATTCACTCAATCGTCTGCCGAAAATAAAATGATGAAAACTTAGATGCGCTCACGCAGTCCACTGCCGTCAACAAAGTCCAGCAGGGCGGAGAGAGCACGCTTGATGTGCTCGCCGCGGCACGCCGGGAAGAGGAGGTTCTGCGATGTTGCCCGAGGAAGTACAAGTTCGCCGTACACGGCGAGCATCACTTGCCTGCTCGCGTCACCAGCAGGGCACTCGAGCAGCAGGTGGTCGAGTGTCTCCGAGTCGCCGCAGTCGATGCAGTATGGACTGCCACGCCCGGAGTGCCGATGCTTGCGCTCGGCGGTGTAGTTGTCGCCAGTGCGGAGACGGAGAAGCAAACAGCGGTCCCTTCGCGAGAGTCCCTAGAGAGGGAGCCGCAGCGGCGGCGTGCCGGCAGCCACGCGAGGGTCTAGATGACGCTCGCGCACGTAGCGGGCTATCAGGAGACGACCGACGCCCGAGAAGCTCCCGGAGCCGCTGATCGCAGTGCTGGGGTCGTGCGCATCCTTTGCAGCTCGGTCGGCTGCCTCGTTTCCTGATATTCCCAAGTGTGAGGGGACCCAGCGCAGCGAGAGGTCGCATCCGCACTGCTGCACGGCGTGGATTTGCCTGGCTACCCTTTGTGCCAGAAGAGTGCCGTCCTCCTCGCGAGAGATGGCAGCCAAAGCCGCGCAGGAGTCGCAGATGATGGCTGCCGCGCTGATCGATGGTTGCTCCCGCAGGAAATCGGCTGCCAGGTTGATGGCGGCGAGCTCGGCCGCCGTGGAGGAGGCGAGGCAAGGCAGGCGGCACTTGCGAACCGCGCCGACGGACGGCGCAACGCAGGCAGCGGCGGCGGAGCCGTCCTGAAGCACTGAGCCATCGACGTAAAAAAGCAGCCGCCCGGCCAGCTGATCGTGCAAGAGGGCGGAGCACTCCTGCTGCATTGCTGAGAGGGGGGGTGCGTGCCTTTGCCTTGATGCCCGCGAGGGTCTTTTGAATGACCAGAGGCGTGTGGCGGTACGAAGGGATGGCCGGCCAGCTGCGGTAGGGCGTGTCCGGTACGATCGACATGTACTCCCTCACCCGCTGCCCCAGAGATGAGTGAGGGAGAGCGTACAGCCGGTCGACCAGGCGATGACCTTGCGCCGTGTTGTTCAGGCGCCACACGTGGTTGAGCGCTGTTTTGGTGATCCGCAGAGAGATGGACGTTTCCCCCGCCTCGGCGAGGGTAGGGCCCACTTGCGAGGTGTGAGGGAGTCCGTAGTACTCCCGTACGGCGTTCCGATGATCGGCGTCCAAAGCAGCCAGCTGGCAGGCACTCAGCGAAGCCACCGGTGCGCGGTATAGCACCCGGGCTGATGCGACGGCGTTGTAGACTCGTAGGGCAAGAGCCGGGGTGCAGCCGCGGCCGCGCCCAAGTAAACTGCGAGCCGCGCTGAGTACCTTGCGGTTGCCTTTCCTCAGGTCGTTGACAGCAGGCCGCCAGCTGAGACGGTTGTCGATTGTCACTCCGAGGTAGCGCACCGTCTTGCTCCATTCGATGGGGAATACCCGGAGCGAGAGCCGTGGTGTGCTGAAGCGTGTCGACGCCAGCGGGTGGACGAGCATTGCCTCCGTCTTGTTGGAGGCGAGCGTCAGTCCGTTCCCACTGAGAAATGCGTCGACCGCGTCGATGGCGACCTGGAGGGACTCGAGCAGAGCGGATCGGCGGCGGCCGGGGCCGCAGGCGAACAGCGCAATGTCATCGGCTTAAATCCCCGCACGCACTTCACAGGGAGTGTCGCACGGGATATAATCCGGCAGCTTGGACAGCACCAGGTTAAAGAGGAAGGGACTGAGTATCCTTCCCTGGGGGGACGCCAGCAGTGACGGGGCGCGGGCCGCTGATCGCGGAACCCACCCGAACACGAAGAGCGCGATCGCTCAAGAAGCCCTCGACGTAGGACAGCATCTGCCCACACACACCGAGGTCACGAAGAGCGTCCAAAATAGATGCGTGGGGCAGACTGCCGAAAGCGCTCTTTACATCGAGGAGCACTAGAATGCCGTACTCTCCGCGGAACTTGGCCTCCTCGAGGGTGGCAATCACGTCGGCGAGCGAGTCGAAGGTGCAGCGACTTGGACGGAACCCACTCTGCTCGGGTGGGAAGGCGTTGGTCGCGGTGGTTATCCAACGAAGGCGCCATAGTGCCATAGCCTCCATAGCCTTTCCTGCAGCCGAAGTGAGTGAAACCGGTCGGTAGGAAGAGATCTCCTTTGCCGGCTTCCGTGGCTTCTGGATCGGCACCACGAGCGCCTCTTTCCAGCTAGGAGGGAGCTGTCCAGTGCGCCACACCTCATTGTAGGCGTCCAGCAGTCGGGGTAGCATGGAATGGTCAATATTCCGCAGCGCCTGATAGGTGATGCCGTCAGCTCCCGGGGCAGATCGCTTCCTGCGGCTGTTGAGCACCACCGTCAGCTCGCTAAAGGTAAAATCTTCAGTGCACAGTGCACTGATCTCGATGAGGATGCCTTCAGTAGGAAAAAGCCGCTCGGGAGCAAACAGCGCCGGCCTGTTGCTTGAGGGAAGAGGGGGGCAGTCCTGGGGGGTGGCACTGGGCAGGCCGGAGGGGCGAAATTGTCCGCCAGCAAATCAGCGAGCTCCTGCGTGGTGATTTTCATGGCAACCGCAACGCAGAGGGCTGGACAGCGTGGCTCTCTGATGCGGACGACAGCAGTAAAGATACGCCAGGCGCGAGCGTGGTTCCGTGGGTCGTCCAGTGAAGAGCAGAGGCTCCCCCAGCTCTGGTCGCGGCGACGTCGGGCGTGCCTACAACATACCGCGTCTATGCAGTTGTACACCCGCCAATGTTCCGCACTCTGCGATCGCACCGCCACAATTCGCGCCCTGCATCGCGCAGCCCGAAGGTTTAGGAGACAGATGTCCGGTGCGGGGGTGCCCGCAGACACGGTGCAGCGGGTAGTGGCAGCGTTGTGGCACTCGGCCAATGCGGTGAAGAAGCCTGTAGAGACTGCCACTGCAGCACACAGTTCTCTGAAGCGCGGCCACTTCACCACACTGTAGGTCCGAGTGCACCTGATGTTAGCTGAGGGGGGGCTGACCACGATGGGGTAGTGGTCGGAGCCCTGAGAGTCTGGTGCACGTTGCCACTCATATTTACACGTACCACCCACGAAAGTCAGATCGATGGCACTGTCGGACACACCACGGCCCGCGAGAGTGCAGCTGCCCGTGTTTAGGACGAGCAGGCCGGCCCTTTGCACGGCAGCGAGGTCGCGCCCGCGGTGGTTCGTCGCGCCACAGCCCCACGAGGTGTGGTGGGAGTTAAAATCTCCACCGATGACCGCGTCGCGGTTGAGGCGGTCTGCGAGGCGGCACACGAAATTGGTGTCCCAGCGTGCCGAGTAATTCGATGTGCGCACGTACACGCTCGCGACACTGGTGTCCGTGCCCCCGATGCGCACAGTCAGGGCGACGGCTTCGAGGGTGTCACACAGAATATCCTGAATGTCCACCGCCGCGTGAGGGATGTCGGCGAGCACATACACCGAAGCCCGCGATGTGCCGGGGGGGGGGGGGGGGGGGGTGTAAGGGAGCGCTGCATCGTAGTGCGCGACACCCATCGAGTTCGCACTGCGTGGTGCTGCACTCTAAGAAAAAAAGAGTATACCTGACTCTTTTCGGAGAGTTCTGACTTGCCACGTATACGACTCTTTTTGGAGAGTCACGGTGACTCTCTTGGTGGGTCAGAGTGGGCGCGCTCAGGAGAGTCCCCGGACCCTCTTAAGAAGAGTGGGAGGACTCTTATGCGAAGGATCACACTACCACTTCTGAGGGAGTCAGACGACCCTTGCCGGTGACGCTCCTACGCGGGTCAATTGACACCCACCGAAGCGTCAAGCGACTCTACGGCTATTTTAAGCTACTAAATTGACGTAGGGCCTACTTTTGCGCGACTACTGCTGGAAATAGTGAAGTATTCATTTTAATCAACTCCATTAATACTTGCCGTTGTGCCCAGCGACTGCAAAAAAAAAAAAACGATAGTTCAATTTTACCATTGTTTTAATAAAACTCCTCAAAACACACCATTTCCAGCAAAGTTGAAGCAGTTGAGGTATTCCTCATTTACATGCTTGTATGAGTATAACCAACCAAAATGTGTGACTGTGATGTGCATAGTGTCATGTCGTGCAAAATAAACAGCAGATATCGGTATCATCTTTAAAATATTTATTCCTTATGATTAAGAATCAAACAGTCGTGAAGGCTGGAGGAATCAGACTTGTGACTTGCTATGTTGTCACTCCTGTTCAACGTGAGCAGCCATGAAAAATGGTACCTGAAAAGAAGAACGTGATATCATAATGAGAAAACGTAATCATAGTAAGAGTTTGCAATACCTACGCAATAAGTGATTTACACAGACATAATGAAGGCTCACAACAAAACAACAAATGCAAAGAGGCATGGTAGGGAACCGTGTTTTTTGCCGTTATCGTGTAAAACAACTTTCATATAGTAGCTTTTCTAAGATGTCACTTGGTGACAAATTTGCAGCACAAGATGATGTGAGCTTTTTTTAACAACAAAGGCAATTGTTTTAGGCTCCTTTGCGTGGGTGCCACTCAACTCCTTTCCTACGTCGTCATATCCAACCAAAGGAAATATGGGACCGACTGCCTCGTTCACAGGGCGACCGCCGCTGTTGATTTTCCCATCACTAGTGGTGAGGCGACAGACCATAGCGACACCTTCGTTTCCCCGAGTGTGGCAGTCAGCTGTAGTGAAGAGGAGAATAGATCCGGGATTCTGGGAATAACCAACACACAAACACTCACAGGCTCATTAGTTTTATGCAAACCACCCTTTTTTCAACACACCGTTATGGTACACACATCTGACACAAGTGTTTCGTTCTAAATAATTTCGCATTGAAAAGAAATTTTCACGTAAAAGAAGGCGGGGTCCTCGTTTCGCCATAGGAAGTGGCTATGCAAGGATGCAAGCACTTCTTTTCTGAGAAATCACTTCAAAATTTGCTTTCACAACAAGCCCTGCTTTGCGCCGGCGTATTACGACAACCAAGCCCACCCTCCGGCAGTCAGGTGCACGCCGTGAGCGGTTACTGACCGCGTGTTTTGCTAACGTAACCCGTCCTTAAATACTCAAACACATGCGAGTACGAACGCCCGAACGACACCAACGCGAGCGGACGCCGCCTACGTTGACATCAGACATGGCATATGCTAGATTACCGGACATAGCTCCCACAGTCACGTATATTCACTCGATTCTGTTGTTAAGCCGAACGTTATTATGTACACAGTGCGTCTCTGTACACAGATTTTTTTTCCTTTTTTTTTTCTTTTTTTTACGTATCCACGCGTGGAAGCACCCTGCACACTCCAGTATCGAAGGAAATGTTATTACGACGTTGACTAAAGCGCATCTCAAAACGATATCAAGCACTTTCAGCACTTCAGACACAATGTGCGATCACAAAGTAATCGCCCTTGTTAATTGATTGCATCACTGATTTTATGAGCCATGTAATCACTTACACAACAACGCGCATAGCGGTCTCAACTCGTTAAGTGACTGTTTTAATTGGACATCCTGCAACAGCCCCGGGGACGCAGGCTACTGTTGGAAATGGCTGGCAGCCTACTTCCGCAGAGCTCCTGCAGACGCCAAGCTAAAGCTGTGTAATTAGTGCATGCGAAAGCAGTACCCTTACCGTTAACAAGCGCACGTTGTCCGTGTCCGCAACTTCAAGAATATTCCTCATTCCAAGCGTCACTGGCGTCACTTCGAGCACGGAGCCTGGCGTGACCATCACCGAAGATGCGCATGTTCGCTCGAACTCAAAACTACAAGACGCGCGACCAGCGCAACCGAGCGCGCCGCAACCAACGCAATGCATTCCAAAAGGCGGAGGAGAAGAGAGAGCAGGCGAAATAGCGGTGGCGCCGGGCGGTCGCGCCGGCTCTGTGGCGCCGGTGCGAGTGTCTGTGCCCGTCACAACGGCGCCAAACGGAACGCGCGATATGTATGGCGCATACGGCGGCGCCTTCGTCACGTAAGCCAATCGAAGCGCGCTTCACGAGAGTTCTGTGACTCCTCATGAATTGCCAACTCTCTTTCTCTGCGTCTACCATCCAAAAGGGGTCAAGTGAATACCCGAAGAGAATCATGGCTTCGTAATCCTCTTTCGACTCCTTTTTTTCTTAGAGTGTGTGATATCCGACGAATCCGGGCAGATTGAGTGTTCCGACGCGAGCATTGGTTTCCTGCTGCAGCAAGACGTCGTACTCGCGTCGGAGAAGTTGGATAGACAACTCGGCGTGACGGCAGCGGAGAGAACGAACGTTCCATTGAAGAATCCGCGGCCGAAACACCTTGCTGCTAGCCATGTTGGTGGAGGGCAGCGTGGGCGGCCAGGGCCGCGTTGCACAACTCAAACACAGGGCCGGCCTGCGGCAGTGTCCCGATGAGGGCCTGCACGGCAGCGACCAGGGCACCAATCACCATGTCCTTCTGAACCTCGCTGTCGGGTGCCGAGGGTACGGTGGCAGGGGGGCTAAACAACCGCGCTGAATAATCGGCCCTGTTGCACCACCGAGGAAATGGCAGTGGAAGGGGCTCGAGCCGGCGTGGCTTTTCCCCCGTCCTTAAAGGGGTACTGACACAAAATTTCGCGGCCGAGACAGCCTGCGGGTTCGATTCCCGTGAACATGTGTACATCATCTGCAAAATATCAACAGCGAATATAGTTTAGAAGGTATTTTAAATTAATTTTGAAGTTTGCGTGAGCGATCGACTCCCTCGCGGTAGCTCCCTCGCGGTAACACCATCAGAGGTGACCCTCGGTGACCTCCCTACTTCCCTCACGTGACCACGCTGCAACAAGTTATGATGACGTCATAGCGGCCATTTTCTTTTGCCGCGTTTTTTCCAGCAGTCTATACTTCTCGGCGGCTGGTCGCGAGTCCGTGGCCGCGGCGCACGCGTTGAAAGTTTTGTGTTTGGCGACACTGCTGTCCCGTTTCCTATTCGAAAGGACTTCTTGATGCAGACCGTGCGGAAGTGCGTCACAGTTCTGTGTGCTGACGTGATCGAGAGCTGCGCACGCTAGGTGGTGATAGTTGCACCCGGCGGCTTGTCGTTTTTCGAGCTCTCTGAAACCGAAACTGAAACTGGTCGGTAATGAGGAGCCTGTAATTAAATATCTGTCGCGCGCTGCAGCAAACGAGGTGCCGTGTTATCACTAACAGGTCCCTAGCAACACATTACAGCAAAAAAACGCGAGACCAAAGTTTTTGTGTCAGTACCCCTTTAAGGATCCTCTCGGCCTCACAACGAGAGAGGGGCGGGTCTGCAGAGGCCATGGTTTCCAGCACCTTCCTCTCGTGTTGCCAGCGAGGGAATCGGGGCTCGGTGGCGGGATGGGGGCCGCCGCAGTGCAAGCCCCTGGGGCCGGGTGCAGCGCAGTCCGCGCGGGCGTGGTCGCCACCACAGTGCGAACAGCGTGGGGAGCTAGTGCACGTCGCTTGAGAGTGTCCGTAAGCACCACAGCTGACGCACTCGAGAGGGCGACGACGACGTGCACGGACAGGGCGAGTCTGCTTAAACAAGGCCACCTCAGCTGGCGGTGCGTTGCCCGCGAATTGGAGGAGAACACTGCGTCCGGCGCGGGCGCAAGAGAGGAGGGGAGCGGAGCTCTCAATGTTGTTTTTGAGGACCTCCTCATCAAAAGCAGCGTCAACCCCATGAAGGACGCCGGTACAAGTCCCCCCTGTTGGCGGTCTTGGCGTTGAGAGCCACTTCCCCGATGCTTCCCACCGCCAGGAGAGTGGTGGCGTCGGCTCCGGGTGTGGTGTCGACCAAAACAACGTTGCCGCGGAAGTTTACGCGCACCCGCTTCGTGCCGGGCACCTTCGAGAGCTCGGATGCAATTGCGTCTCGGCTGAGGGCGAGGAAGTTGTTTTTCCTGCCCTTGGGGCGGTAGAGGATGGTGGCAGAGGAGCCACGGGGCTCATTCGCGACCAGGTGTCCGATGATGTCGAGTTGGTGCTGGCGGCGACCTGATTTCTGGCGCGGCGCTTTTTTGATTGCCTGCGGGAGCTGCGCTGGCGGGTTCTTTGCTTGAAAGGCAGTTGTAGCTGTTGATGCTGGGCGCAGAACTCCGTTTTTGTGGCGCTGCTTTCGCTTGGCGTCCTCGTAATCTGCTTCGGTAAAGGCATCCACCGACAGTGGACGCATGGGGCCGAAAGCAGAACGAGGAGAGGGCGTGGTGGTGGCGGAAGAGTTCGGAAGGGCTCCATCCGTAGCAGACGACGCGCCCGTGCACTCCTCCAAGCGGGAGAGTGGAGGGGACTGCCGTGGTTGTGGCGAGGAGGTAGGAGGTAAACAAACCCCTCCATCTGGCAGCGGAGAGGCCGCTGTCTAGGGCACGCGGGTTGCGTCACCAGAGGAACGTGGAGAGGGCTCGTGGGGAGTGTGGTTACCCGCGTTGGACCAACACCACCTAGACTAGCTTAAGGCCTCTTCACCCCTCTCCACACGAGCGACCTACGTCACACCACTGGCCCCTGTCAACACAACCTGTTTTGCCAAACCAGTCAGTTTTGCTTGGTTTGCCCCTCACCTCCTTTGCTCGGCAAGACATTCTGTCGTCGCGAAGTTGCACGTTGTGCATACGTTTTTTATTCATTGCTAGTGTATTTTTTTCTTCTGAATTTTTATTTAGGCTGTGGATTTGTTCACCAGTGAGTCTTCGTGATTGTGCACTTGTGCTTGTGATATATTCGTGTGTGAAGTGAACCGCTGAGGAACACTGGATCGTTCCTCGTGTGAGAAATTCGTTGAGCCACACGTGGTCGTGCACTTCCAGCGACATGGGCCGCTGTTGCGTCCCCGGCTGCAAAGGAAATTATGACAGTGGACCAAAGGTTCATGTGTTTTCCTTTCCGAGGGACGTTGGCCGCAAGGATAAGTGGCTGCGAGCCATTCTGAGGAAGGATTTCACTCCAAGCGCCCATTCGAAGGTAAGTAAACAGAAGCAACAATTACAAATAGTCAATGCATATGTTTTTGGTTTTCACCTAGTGTTCTTAGACGATAGTATTTTAGATTTTGTAATAGCACACAGGAACAACTTGGTGAACTATTCTTATGTAAGATAATATCATTCACTGTACAGAGTAGTAGTTGAGTTAATATTTTTTTTTATTTCGCTGTTGTAAAGCAGCAGTGAGTTGATTCGGTGTGATTTTCAGAATACCCCGTTTGCACTGACATTTTATTTTTTTTATGTTTTGCTTAAAATAGGTATGCGAGCTTCACTTCCACACGAGTGACTTCGTCACAACGTTGACGCACTGCGACGAGACAACTGGAAGAAGACTTGAAGTTAAAAGTGACAGAGTTCGCCTGAGGGAAGATGCTGTGCCCACAGTTTTCCCCAACTGTCCAGCCTACTTAACGACAGCTTCTACTCGTCGCGAGTCTCCAGCGTCCAAGCGAGCAAGAATGGATAGCGACGCGATCGCTGAGGCTATTAGGAATTCACTTGAAACAGAACGGGCGGAAGAAGCGAAGAATTCCGTGTCGTCATTTGAAGAACTGAAAGCAAAATTGACTGGTGTTTGCAACACCAACTTTTGGACAGTGGTCGTGAACGACGAGTGTGTCATGTTTCTTCGTATCGAGAGTGCTCCTGCTCCACATGTGAAGTTCTCGGTCACAGTGTAGCCGGATCTTTCTGTCAGTGTTTCAGCTTGTCTAGTGAAGCTTCCATCCGGAAACGCAGTGCCAGACAAAGTGCGCGACATTCCTTCTCTATTTATGCTACTGGAAAGCATAGAAAAGCATTCGTCTGTGCTGCCAGGACCTACGACCGAACCAAGGGAAGTGGCAGTCTTGAAGTTAATAAGCTGCCTGCTGGATGAACTTTTAGAAGATTCGCGTGTCAAAATGGAAGAGGCTGCTCTCTATGAGTTTCTAAACGAGCAGATTCGTCTAGTATTAACCAAGAATAGACGATATACAGCAGAACTGTTGGTTTTTTCAAGTATTTTGCATTCTATATCCCCACACGCATACCACTTCGCCAGGAGCGCTTCCAAGCTCATACTGCCTCACCCATCCACTCTCCGTCGACTGTGTTCTAGGTACGGCGGAGACCCCTCAGAAGAGCAAAATAATGAGCATTTTCTTTCGTACATCCGAGAGAGATCTAAACTACTGAAACATCATGAAAAAACTGTAACTCTCATGATCGACGAAATTCATGTGAAGCCTTATTTTGATTACAAAGGAGGCTCTATAGTAGGATCTTCGGTGCATTCCCCAGAGCCAGCGACTACCGCCCATGTATTTATGCTTCAATCACTGCTGTCACCTAATAAGGATGTAATTCACATTTTACCGGTCAGCAAAATGGCAGCGGAAACACTGCATGGGTACACCAAGGATATCATTTTGAAGCTTGAAGAAATGGGCCTCCAGGTGATTGCCGTGATCACAGACAACAACGCACTCAATAGAAAAATGATGTCACTCTTCGCTAAGGATCCCCATCTGAATATTGTGTATCCGCACCCGGCTGATATATCTCGTCCTCTCTTCTACGTCGTGGACCCGGTACATCTATTAAAATGTATAAGAAACAACTGGATCAACCAGAAGAACCCAGGAACTTGTTTCTATTACCCTGAGATGTCACCTTCTGGTGTAATGCCGGATGGCCCACCGCGAATGAAAGCAGCCTCATTTGAAGCAGTGAGAAAACTGTACATATCAGAAAAATCATCTCTCGTGAAAGTTGGTTATAAACTAAACGCTAAGGCTGTAAATCCAACTTCAATGGAGCGACAGAAAGTGTCACTGGTTTTGGATGTTTTCAATTCATTTGTGTCTAGTGCGCTCAAGACACGAGGTACGGCACTGAATATCAGCCAGTCTACATCAACAGCTAGTTTTATAGATATAGTCGTGACCTGGTGGAAGGTAGTCAACGTCAAAACACCCTTTAAGGGCCGCCGACTGAATGACACTTTGCAGAACCCGATCCGTTCTATTGAAGATGAACAGTTGGCTTTCCTCAACGGCGTTGTTGATTGGCTTGATGCATGGAAAAGCATCAACATGACAAGTGGGTGCCTAACGAAGGAAACACGCTCTGCACTTCGTCACACATGCTATGCACTCGCAGAACTAGCAAGGTACTGCCTGGATGAGCTGCACTTTAAGTACGTTCTTCTCGGGAAATTTCAGACGGATGCACTCGAAGATCGCTTCGGCAGCTACCGGCAGCTTGCGGGCGCGCAGTACCATGTTTCTGTTAGGCAGCTATTTGAAGGTCAAAAAAAGCTCAGGCTGCAGAAACTGCTAACACTTCCACGTTCGGAAGATTCCAGTGATGCTGGCAGACTTGTACAAGATAGTCAAGAGAACACAGCTTTCAGCGGATCTGTGGTGATCACCGATGACGATATCACCGCTGCAAAACATGACATCGATGCTGTTGCCTACGTCGCTGGCTACTGCGCGCATGTCGCCCTCAAAAAGCTGTCATGCGAATCATGCCGCGCCGCTCTTGTTTTGGAAGATAGAGATTTGGAAGCCGAAGATATGCAAATGATTAGAAACATTTCCCGAGGTGGGTTGAAGTTTCCTCAGCCTTCTACTGTGCACATGGTACTAATTACAAAACTCTCTGTTGAAAAGCTTACTAGTGGAAGCTTCGCGAAAGAATTCCTTTCTCATTCTGATCAACGAAGTGTTGTTCGATCAACGACAATGTCTGTGTTGAGAGATTCTTTGGCAATACAGACATGTTCCAATGGGCACACATCAGAAACTGTGATGCGATTAATTGTGAACGCAGCGACGAACTGTCTGTTGAACAATTTTTGCAAACTGACAAATGACGCAGTGCAATATGACGCCCAAAAAAAAGCTGCCGCGCGCAAGGCAAGTACTTTAAAAAAGAAGTGAAATGTGCGTGGTGTAGCGACATTTTCTTTCAAGAGAAGTTTGGTGCTTGTATTTCTTCGCCCCCCTTTCTTTTTATTTTTTTTGCACTACATTGTACAAAAAATAATAGCCTGTTAGACATGCTTTTATTATGTGTTAACGCGACAAAAAATAAGTTGATTGAATGTATAAAAATGTGTATGTGATTGCATGTATGAAACGTCCGATTTTCAATTCAATCGTACAAATAAAAGTATGACCAAACAGCACTCCATTTTTCTCAAAGCGGGCCAATTTCTTTTGCAATTCCTGCTGTAAAACTACGAAATTACTCGGTTTTGGTAAGCACATACACGAAATTCTAGCTTTCCTTAAATTATTTTCCCTCCGTACGCACCCCGAACACTATAAATAGAAGGGACTGTTGGGAGCACGCAAAACCGTGGACCGAGGGGTGCGGGCAAGTACCGTGACGTCACGATGGGCATGGAGAGGCCTTGAGCTAGTCTAGGTGGTGTTGGTTGGACTGCAGGGAGGTTCCCGTTTGCGCAACAGAGTCCAAAGTT
>JALIZH010027053.1:0-16938 GCA_030522465.1 Rhipicephalus appendiculatus
TATAGTATGAATAAAGGAAAGCATGTTAAAAAGCGTAGCAAAGCACGCGTACACGCTTGCGTTATTTACAGACTTCATTAAGGCGCTCGATTGTCTAGAAATATTATTTTATTATCAGACAAACTTGTGTTACGGAAGACGTGGTAGCTGTTTTTCTGTGTTTACATCTTAGATAAATAACAGCAGATAGTGTACGCGAACGCTCCCATGTACTTACTGCCTAATGAGCAGATTTGGTTCCCCACGAAAAAGCGCATTACGGCCGTTTTAAAATATGCCGATGCAACCTATTACAATGCGACCAAATGCATGTTTACGTCTATTGCATGAAGTCAGGCTATTTTTGTTTTCTTCCAAATGCCTAATTGGGCATTTTTAATCATTAATCTTTTGAAACAATGAAGCCGGGCAAAAATTCTAAAGAGAGAGCTGTAGATCGGCCTGCAAAGCGTCCGATCAGGC
Source organism: Rhipicephalus appendiculatus (assembly GCA_030522465.1). Classification (NCBI taxonomy): domain Eukaryota; kingdom Metazoa; phylum Arthropoda; class Arachnida; order Ixodida; family Ixodidae; genus Rhipicephalus; species Rhipicephalus appendiculatus. The sequence continues at coordinate 463 of JALIZH010027053.1, forward strand.
AGCTTCTCACTTTATATATGTATTAGTGTTTTTCTGCTTACAGCAGACGCCCGCTAAATGCAAAAAAAAAATGATATAATACCACTTGACAAGCCCGCTTGCGAACCTAAGCGCGCCGTGATTGCAGTGCTCCCTAACGTTCCGTGTGCAAACGACCATAGCACTTGGCCGGGTGTGCTGGCTCGACAGAACAGAGAAGCATATCGTTTGTACGCGGAACGTAAGGGCAGCACTGCAATCACGGCGCACCGAGGCCCGCAAACGGCTATGCCACGTGTTATTTTGTTCATTTTTTTTTGTATTTCGCGGGCATCTGTAGTAAGCAGAAAAACACAGCTACCAGTTATAAATTGAGAAACTCTATAATTAGACAAAACCAATCTACATTTTTTCTCCATAGAGCTTTTGGCTAGCTTCGTTGCTTCAAAAGTTAGTTAATTAAACATGCCTAATTAGGCGATTAAGAGGACAACAAAAAATAGCATGACTTACTACATGCTATAGTAAGCAACACGCATTTGGTCGCGTCGTCATAGAGCGCGTCAAAATATTTTTAAACTCTGGCTAAAGGCCGCTAGGGCACTTTGTATGTGCTGATGAAAGCCCTGCCTTGATATCTGGAAACGATATGCATACTTTAAGAGCAGGTCATAATGAATTACTAGAGAGATTATTTATTTATTTATTTATTTATTTATTTATTTATTTATTTATTTATTTATTTATTCAGCATCAAATGGTTTTATTTATTTATTTATTTATTTATTTATTTATTCAGCATCAAACGGTTTTATCTCCCGTTGTCAGCGACCTTCAAGGGGACCTTGAGACAAAAACGAGTGACGTTATACGCGAACACAAACGGACAACCCCGTCATCGTTGCGAGAACTAAATGAGAACAACTAGCCATCGAGAAAAATATTCAAAATCCCGCCATCTCTGGCCTCGACCCTGTACAGGACCTCATTGCTTACGCTGGTTATTCCCCAAACTGGTTGCAAAAAATTTTGCTTCGGAGTCCTTAATGTTTAGTCACAAAACCACTGAAGCTGTATCTTCCAGTGCGCTGGTTTCCAATAGCGACAATCCAAAGGCATATAGTGGCGATGTTCGAAAGGCAGATGCCTTGAATGTTATCTTTTCGAGCTGTGATCTGGTTCCCTCAATTCCGAGGCGGCGTGGGTATCGCGTCACCCTCTGACCGAGTGCGCCACGTTGCGTGATCACGATGCGAGGATAGTGTTTTGTCAAGGTGAGACTAACCTGTGCTTTAGCTTGAAAAAACTTCATTCTGATTCAGTGAGCTTACATGCAGGTGTCGCGTCGTGGCCCTAGATTTATCCAACAGAGTGACAATAAACAATGGCGTCCGTCAGGCCCGTAGGCAGGGGGGGGGGCCTAGGGGCTCGGGCACCCCCCCCCCGAAATTCGGATGGAAGGGGGGTGTTTTACCGAGGAAAAATAATAAAAATGGGTGTTTTTAAAGGCTTTCAACAAGTGCCCCCCCCCCCCCCCCCCCACCCCCCGAAAAAAATTCCCGGCTACGGGCCTGGCGTCCGTACGGACGAGTGCGCATTATGGTGTGGAGGTGTGGGGTATGACACACTATACCTGTTGTAAGATTCTGCCTAATATCATCTTCCAACAAATCTTGCTTTGCCGGTAGCCCTTGCATGCTTGGCTTTTACTCGAATACGACGAGCTCGTCATTGTTTATTTAAGTTATTTAGTTATTTACTTCCATATTAAGCAAGAGGCTGACAGGCTTACAAAAAGACATAGGGCGAGGGGGGGCACATAGCAGAATTTAATACATAATATAATGAATGCACGTAAGGATTAAAAGCTTGACAAAGAACGGGCGAATTTGCATATTATAGAGGTAAGCAGACGTCAAGAACAAGAGAGAAATGAAAGGTATGGAAAATAAAACAGCAAGAAGCTGGATAGCCTAAGAGCAAGAAGCGCTGCATAAGAGACAGTGTTGTGTGAAAAAAAAGTGGGGCAGCTACGCACTAGTGTTGCGAAGAGTGAAAAAGCAGCGCAGCAGGTGGCGTTGCCCTCCCCCTTTCCCTCCTGTTCACCCTCACATCCCTTCCCCACCCCTTGACATACTATAGTATACAAGACTGTGCTATACTTTACCCTTCAAACCTCTCCCATTATCCTCCTGACCCTCACTTCCGTATCTGACCCCTTGCTATAATATACGGTGCAAGAGTGTGCTATACTTTACCCTCTCACCGCCTCCTTTCCTTCCTCTTCACCCTCACTTGCCTTTCCCACCCCTTGTTATAAGACAGAAAAAATACAAGGTGATAGAACGAGTACAGATATATATATATATATATATATATATATATATATATATATATATATATATATATATATATATATATATATATATATATATATATATATATATATAAAGAGATAGAGAGAAATAGGAAGAGAGAAATTGCACTGCCGAGGCTGTGACGTCAGCCTTTGTACTCCGGTGCGCAGCCCAGCATGGCGGCGTTTTTCTAAAGAGGGTAGTCTTTCTTTGGATACTTGAACGCAGAAATTTTGGTCTGTCTTTCTGTCTGTCTGTCTGTCACACGATTCGGCCACCCGGCCAAAGTTTAAGTACTTGCTGAACACCCAGCCATCTTTGAACTGGTAGCTGCGTTCATACTTGTGAACATTGTCGATCAAAAAGCAAATATTACCCATATCTGAGGCGTAACATCAATACATAAGTATTAGGTGGTGTGTTCCTTTACTAGAAAATACATAGATAAGTAATTCTAAAACCCTAGTGTTTCTTACGCTGCGCTGAAAATGCGACGCTATGCACGAAAAAGTCCTCTGCCGACGATATGGTGCTGCCACCTGGCAGTGGCCCTGGGTTCTGCACAAGCTCATGTTTCCCGACGCCACTGCCAGATGGCGTCCATATCTCACGCAGCGCCTGCCTCTATTTTATCAATGCCAGCTATCGTCTTTCGACGACATTTGCAGCGAAGCACGCAGATACGCGGCAAATTTCTCTCCTGTGAAAAGGTCTATAGAAAAAAAAACAAGCTTCCAAAATGGATGCAAGAAACTTGGAGGACGCTTGAGCTTCGCCTTCAGGAGTAGAACGCGATAACGTAATCGGGCCCCGTGCGCATCGCCTTCTCAATTACTAGCCTCGCTTCGGTTCTCGGTGCATGCCTCAACCGTTCCGTAAGGAAACGAACAACTGTGCCCGTAACATTGGCCGTTTCAAACTATTCTAGAGAGAGAGAGAGAGTTAATGACAGTGCAGAAAGGCAGAAAGGTCGTCCTGAGCTACAGTTTGCTCTGGCCTGCTACTCTACACTGGGGAGGGGGGGGACAGGGGAGCGAAAGAGTGGATAAATGACGATGGTAAGGCAGGGAGAGAAGAATATATTCCTGTTACGCTGGGGCAAATCTAAAGGCGTGCATCCAGCCCAGTGGCTTGTAAGGATGCTACGACGGCTCCTATAACCACATTTGTGCTGCTGACGTCAGATCAAGGACCTCAAAACTACCTCATCGGTTAATGGTCTACCAAGATATCGTCCAATCTAAGAGATCAGTTTCTGACGTTCTCTTGCGTACGCCCGACCGGTGCAAATATATATGTTCGAGAATGTCTATAGTTGTTCAGTGTCCACTAGGCCATAAGCCTTAATTTTGCGATGCTGCGAAGGGCCCACTACACGTCCGTGAGGAAACACGGGAACCGACGCAGCTGCCCACTTTCTTGGTGCTTTTGCACCTGATGATGATTAAATATGTGTGCGCGCTTTGTAATGGATTGGTCTTCAAAACACGCACTCGTTGCGCAGTTCACATGTTTTGACGCCCAGCGCGATTCAACGCTTCTGCCACGCAATATTGCGTTAAAGAGACTCCACTACATGACATTCCTATCGTGTTTTTTTTCCGAAGCAGCTGCAAGCAATAGCGTGGCTTTTTGGTAGAGCACCTCCTTGTCACGCATATAGCCTGGGTCCGATCCTCACTCGGACAGAAGTTTTTGATCCTTTAATTTATCTGCATCTTCCTCGATTTTTCCGATGACGTTTCGCTCACAACCAACGACGCCGACGCCGGAATTTCTGCTAAACGAGCTCATGAATGCTCTCGCCTTAAAATGAAAATGAAGCGATGACGCACTGCTCATAACGTACCAGCCCTTCGTCCGCGCCTTTCTGTCGGCAGAGGTGGAGAGTTCGCACTACTCGGAATGCAACATCAGGGGTCCTCAGCCACCGTGGCCGCCAGAAACCTGCTTTCTATGACCCTACACACTCTACTAAGCCGACACGAAAGATACGATTGAATAGAAGCAGGGGGTTGGCTTCGCGTGTCCTTTGGATGAATATGGGGGGACGGCCTGCACCATTTAGATGAATGATTTACATACATCTTTCTTTACATACAATGAATGATTTACATACATCTTCATTTAGAGCATATGCTATGTAGTGGGTCGCACAGCTTCACTACCAGCGAACCAATCTGTGAATCATCACGCATCTACGCCGACACGTATAGTGCACTCTTTATTTCTTCAAACTGTTCGGTCTATGGTAGGAATAACTTGAATGTGCAAGAACACATATACTAAATGTATGGCTCCATCTCGTCACCTTGTGGTGAACATTCGTTCACAGAAGCAGTTCCAAAAGAGAAATGATTTCTAACCAGCCGAATATTGAACAGGGCTTGTTGTTGAGCTAGTTGGTTCATACTTCAGGGAAAAAAACATTCACGGCGCTAAGAGTACGGGCACGAAGTGAAGAAACGAGCAGACAGACACGGGCGCCCGTGTCTGTCTGCTCATTTCTTCACTTCGTCCCCGTACTCTTTGCGCCGTGAATGTTTTTTTTTTCCCGAACATTGAAAGTGGTGCTTGCGAATATTAGCATCAGTCAACTACGACGACCACTCTGGACGTTGTCGAAATCACAAACGGACGACTCGGTGCAGACACTGCATCGAGTATTACTAATAAGGACAGGCGGTTAAGAGTTCAGATGATCGCAGAGGAGTGTGGACTACCGATAACAATCGTTCATCGTATTTTGACGAAGGATCTTCTAATGAGGAATGTCTGCGCGAAAGTGGTGCCAAAAGTCCTGACGAGTGAGATGATGATGATGATGATGACCTCGTATGGATGGCGCTCACCCACAAAGGGGGATGGGCCATGAACCGGGCGGCAATCTAAACCAATATGATTTTTTTAAATAAACGTCTAATAAATGAAAATGCTTAATGAGCAAGCGGTCAGACGATGATGATGATCTTTATCCAGTTTTGTAAAAGGAATAACGACCAATTCCATACCCAGAATAAGAATAGATAAAAATAGGCTAACACGGTAATCTTTTTGTTTCTTTGATGTATTCTATCACAGCAGAGCAGACATCCCTGTGGCTGTAACCTAATGAAGTAGCGCCAAATGATAAAATTACTGGAACATTTACAGCTAATCCTAACTTTTGAAGTGGGGCTTGCAGGTACCTTTTTCTCTGATGAGAATAGCGGCGACAAAATAAAAGGAAATGTTCTATTGATTCGATTTCATTGCAAAAGATATGCACAACGGGGACGCCTTGATGCCAGCTTTATTTAGGTAATAATTCAGTTGCGGAATTCTACAGCGTAATCTCGTGAAAGAAACTTCTAACTACCGAGATTCACACCACTGTTTATTCCAGCAATGTCTTAAATGTGCGAAATATGTAACTTTATCCAAAGATAATTTGCCTATTTCACTTTGCAAACAAGCATTTCTGAACCTTAATGCTGTCGCGTAAGCCGTGTCTGGTAAAACTGGGATAATGGGACCACTCAGGGATATTGAGGCTAATGAGTCCGCCATTTCGTTTAAATATAGTCCGCGGTGTCCTGGTACCCACAGTAGCTGGATCTTTTGTAAATGTGTCGGTATTAGATGGCGAAACGTATGAATCAGTGTTAAATTTGTTGCCGCAGATAGTGCAGTACATACTGAGAGAGAATCTGTTACGATCCACTGCTGCTGATTCGCTTGACGGAAGTTTGCGTAGAGCTAGAACAACAGCCAATAACTCTGCAATGAATATAGGCGTATAATCTGGGAGTCGAACCGAAAAGGACCAATCCAAGAGAAGAAGAGAAGATGCCAACTCGAGCCTTTTCTTTTGACACTGATGCATCCGTCGCAATTATATTGCTCATTGTCAGGTGCACTAGGTAATCTTCTAACTGATCAATTTAAATACCGAAATTGGTATTTGCTTCGCATTAGGAGGGAAAATATCTTCAAATTCTATGTTAAGGATTGAAGCGAGGTTTCCCTGTTGAGCCAATATGTTTAATTTTTACATTCAGTGGTTCTAGCATCGCTTGTACAAATATAATTTGTGGGGTGTGTAGTCGCGACCAATTTGTGTCAAAGAATAAGCTCGGTTCTTCAATGAAAACATAGCAAGATCGTCTCTGAGGTGAATTGTATATGTATAAGAAGGTTTGAAACGTGAGTATTTTAAATCTATTTAGCAAGGAAGGTAGTCGCGCTTCCATATACAACACATTGTTTGCAACAAACTTTGGGAGACCAAGGCATAAACGCAAAGCTTCCCTTTCCCACAGTACTAAGGGTCTCATTTTATAAGCTGCAGTGCCAGAAAATAACACACACCCGAATTCCATGATAGGCCACACGTACAGTTTATAAATCATTATCAGTGTGTTCCTTCTCAACCCTCTTCTACGGTTTGCTAACTTCCGTAGCCATCCCATGGCACGTGTTGCCTTACAGTAGACTTCTTCTATGTGGCTTCTCGAATTCAATTTTGCATAATATATGATGCCCAAATATTTAAGGGAAATCTACCTGGGGAATGAGCTCTGTACAATAAATGAGTGAGATGTTGACAGGCTGCATAAAAGAGAACGCAAGGAAGCGCGCTTTTCTTGACATTCAACGTCATATGAATGAAGGAGGAGTCACACCGCGCTGACTGTCCGAGTGTTGCAAGGCCAAAATGGGTTTGGCAGCGCTGCTCCAGCCACTGTAAAGCCTCGATCTGGAACCACCGGTCTTTTTTTTTTTTTGTATCCAATGATGAAAGGAACCCTGAAAAGAAACTCGACATGGGACGCTGGAGACGGCTAAAGCATCTTTGACGACCTCAGTGAAGGAGGTTCGCGCTGACGGGCTCCAGGGCGCCTTCAAGAATTGAATGAAGCATTGGCCACGGCGCATTAAACCAGGCGAAGAGTACTTTGAAAAGTTCTGACAATATTGTAAACTGGTCTTGCATGAATAAATTACTTATAAAATTAAAAAAAATCGCATTTCCACGAAGTTAATCATGACGAGTGGGCGAAGCACTGGGGATCGTTCTTACCGTAAATCACCCGTGACATTGCCCACTCGCACGTGTAAATGAGTGACAACGCGTGTGTACAGTATATACAATGTGTTTTTGCCGTTGAGCCGCCGCTTCCCGCGTCCTCAACCCCGGGGTAGCAGCTTGTTGTCGGCGTTGCCGTTTTGCCTTTCGCGGGCGAGAGCGCGTTCACGATCGTTTTCATCCATGGCAGAAAGAGAATGTGTGGTCTGGAACGCGCTTATTCTTCATCATCTTCAGCGTCATCGTCATCGTTATGACGTATAGTGGGTACATTCCATGTGCTGTGCCGTGATGGCAGCGTCATCATCATCGCACTAGCGTGGCTACACCGAGGGGACACTGGGGGGAGTGATGTACAAGCCTCGACCTTAAGGAGAGTCGCCCCTAAAACTCCGGGAACTTTTCGGGCAGACCCTGTATAGCAACATGGAACACTGGGGCCCGTGTTTTGCAACTACTAAGGCACTTAGCGACCCCCCACCTTTATATAATATACCCTTCCTGCACTAAAGGAACTTGTGAACTTTTTAACGCGTTGATGATGATGATGTATGGTGTTTAATGGCCGCAAGGGTCATTTGATGGCCAAACAGCGCCAGGCAATGTGACAGGAGATGTGGACAATGATTATGGTAAGTGGCTGTATAAGGGCCTTAAAATTCCTCGCACTAAGGCTGGTAAAACCATAGGTCGGCAAACTCACTCATGAGTCGACTCACTCGGGCTCACTCAAACTCAGACCGTGCCATGAGTCTGAGTATGGGTGAGTTATGTTTTGGTGAGTTTGAGTCCGAGTGAGTCGGGTTGAAGCAAATTTTTGTGTGTGAGTCCGAAGCACAGGACATATTTCTTGAGTCTGAGTGAGTTCCTCTTTTCTTTTTTGCCGACCTATGGGTAAAACACATAAGTATTAAAATTATGAGGGTGGCGTGAAGTGTGTATATTGAGAATGAATGGCGAGTGGTCATGATAATAGTACTATGATGGAGATATATGGCTTCAGCACAAGTGCCTCGTCGACGCCCTTGAGTCCAAGGGCCAGGAGGCACGTGCTTTGTTTGATGTAATCACCGCAGCAGCGACCTATTTTGGGAGGTCGTGCTACGGATTGCCTGGATATATCACCTGGAAACTACGCACGTCTTTTAAAAATGCAAATAATGACTCATGTTTGAACAGTGGTTCCCTACCGAAGAACATTGATGGATGAAATGGTATGTGCTGTCTATAGGGTGATGGAAAGTGTTGTTTTCTAAGAGTGTCTAATTCTTTACACTGTATTAAAATGTGAAGCACGGTTAGTGCTTCCCCACATCTGTCACACAAGGGTGGATCGCCACCAGACAAAAGGTATGAGTGTGTGCTGTGTGTGTGCCCTGTCCTTAGCCTTGTAAGTGTAACTTCTGTGTGACGCGATTTCGATACTGGCGGCCAATGACCAAGTTGTGGCTTAACAACGTGGAGTTTATTTTCTGTCTCCTAATCCCACGTGCTCTGCCAATAAGCCCTGACCTTTCGTGTCAGGAGAGGTTTCACGGTCAAGTTCCGGGATAGCTATAGATGTATTGGCAGTGGCTGCGTTGACGGATGCAGCTAGCTGGTCTGCCAGCACGTTTCCTTGTATCTCGCGGTGTCCTGGCACCCAGCACACTACGACATACTGTTTGAGTGAGTAGACTGTGCATAGGAGTGAGTAGAGAGATACAAGGACAGGGTTCTTGTGTTTTTTTCAGGGTTTTGAGGGCTTTTACTACGCTTAAGGAATCTGTGTATATTACTGCACTTTGTAGTTTTAATTGTTTAATGTGTTTGACGGCCGCAAATATCGCGTAGGCCTCTGCAGTGAATATACTTGTATTAGGATGCAGAGCGCCGGCATACGAAAAGGATGGGCCGACGGCAGCGTAGGAGACAGAAGTGTTAGACTTTAGAGGCATCGGTAAAGAATTCAGGACAAGTGTATTTGTGTTGAAGTTCCAGAAAGTATGTGCGGATGTGTGCAATAGGTGCGTGTTTTGTAACTGCTACGAAGGATACATCACATTCTATGACCTGCCATTGCCACGGCGGGAGAGGTGCGGCAGGAGCCATTGTACAGTGTTCAAGAAGTGGTACGCCTATGTCCTCAGCAAGGCCCCTCACGCGAAGTGAGTAGGGCTCTCGAAACGAAGGACGGTTGTTAAACAGTAGAGAGCTGGACAAATTATTGATTGGCGGAGTGTGAGGGGTGTTCTGTGTTTGCATTTACCTTGAGAAAATATGTGAAGGACATGTACGATCTCTGGAGGTGCAGCGACCTCTCATTCGAATCGACGTACAGGCTTTCGACGGGGCTTGTGCGAAAAGCACCCGTAGAAAGACGAATGCCCAAATGGTGGACCGGGTCAAGCATCTTCAAAGCGCTTGCTGTCGCAGACTGGTAGATTATCGCCCCATAATCGAGACGTGTGCGTATAAGGCTTTTATACAGGTTGATGAGGCACTTTTTGTCACTCCCCCACGAAGTGCGTGAAAGCACTTTTAGAATGTTCATTGTTTTTATACACTTGTTTTTTATATGCTTGATATGTGATATAAAGGTTAGTTTAGAGTCCAAAATTAGGCCTAAAAATTTATGCTCCTCCTCTACGGGTAATCGCTGCCCATGCAAGTCAATTTCTGGGACATGGGTGGAGGCCTCTCTTTCTGGAAAAGAGAACACAGGTGCTCTTTTGTGGACTTAACCTGAACCCATTTTCGTCGGCCCATCTGGACACCTTGTTCAGGCCCAACTGAACTTGTCGTTCACAGATACCAAGGTTACAAGATCTGAATCCCATCTGTATATCATCGACATAGGATGAGTAGAAGATGGTGTGTGGGATGGACAGGACGCATAGAATTCATCTTGACAATAAAAAGCGTGCAGCTGAGCACCCCACGCTGGGGCACTCCAGTCTCCTGTACGTATGGTCGTGATAATACATTACCCACTCGAACACGGAATGTCCGATTGGACATGTAACTTTCAATTATTTTTAACATCGTACCTCGTATACCTAAGTGTGAGAGGTCTCTCAGTATGCCAAACCGCCATGTTGTGCCGTATGCTTTTTCCATATCAAGGAATACTGAGAGAAAAAACTGTTTATGTACAAATGCTTCGCGAATTTTAGACTCAATGCGGATTAAGTGGTCGGTTGTGGATCGACCTTCTCGAAATCCGCACTGGTACGGATCTAATAATTTGTTTGTTTCAAAGAAGTGTATTAACCGGCAGTTGATCATTTTTTCAAAGACTTTGCATAGGCAACTTGTCAAGCGCGATGGGCCTGTAACTTCTGACGGACGATGGATCTTTTCCTTGTTTCAGAATAGGTATCACGATAGCCTGTTTCCAGGAAGTGGGGATGATACCGGAAAACCATAATTGTATTATAAAGGGAAAGCAGTGTTTTTTGTGTTTCGTGGGATAATTGTTTCAACATAGCGTATACAACACGATCGGACCCTGGGGCGGAATCGTTGCAGCAGTTCAGTGTTGCCTGCAGCTCTGCTAAGCGGAATGGTTCATTGTATCCTTCATTTTTTGTAGATCTGCTTTCCAGCCTCTCTCGTTCCACTCTTGTTTTGTATCTTTGGAAGGTTTCGGAATAGTGTGTAGAGCTTGATACGTACTCGAAATGTGCTCCCAGAGAGTCGGCTTGGTCTTCCATGCTCTCGCCCTTGGTGTCCACTAATGGCACCGAATAGCCTGTTTGGCCTTGTACTTTCCTCACACAGTTCCATACTTTCGCCTCATCTCTGTAAGAATTTATGCCTGATATGAATTTCTGCCAGCTTTCTCTTCTAGCTTGCCGGCGCGTTCTGCGCCCTTGTGATTTGATTCGTTTAAAATTTATAAGATTTTCTGCTGTAGGGGAGTCTCGAAGAAGCCCCCAGGCCTTATTCTGTTCTCTGCGAGCCTTGCGACATTCCTCGTTCCACCAGGGAACACGACGTTTGCCTGTGATCGTACTTGTTTCTGGTATACATTTAAGAGCATTGTTGATTATAAAAGCGGTAAAATACTCTACGGCAGCGTCAATGCCTAAAGAAGACATGTCCATCCACGAGATTGTCGTAAGTTTGAGGAACTCCTCCCAGTCGGCGCTCTCAAGCTTCCACCGAGGAGCCTGGGGTGGAGATTCGTTCCGTCTTTGTGTTTGGAGGAGTATTGGGAAGTGGTCACTCCCATAAGGGTTTTTAACCACTTCCCAGTTAAAATCAAGTAAAATAGGATGGAGAGATGATGCTAAGATCGACTGATGAATACGATTTATTTACGAGGCTAAAAAACGTAGCTTCTTTTTTATTGAGTAAGCATGCGCCAGTAGAGAACAGGAAATTCTCAATGAGGCGGCCCCGCGCGTCGGTGCGAGAGTCGCCCCACAGGCTGCTATGAGCATTAAAATCACCGAGAACGACGTAAGGCTCGGGCAACTCATTCATAAAAGATTGGAATTCGTGTTTGTGTAGCTGGTAGTGGGGGGGGTATGTATATTGAGCATATCGTAATGAGTTTGTTTGCAATTATAGCTCTCACGGCCACTGCTTCCAGTGCCGTTTGGAGCGGAAAGTGCTGACATGCTACGTTTTGTCTAGTATGACGGCTACACCGCCAGATGATGCGGCTGCATTCTGGCGGTCTTTCCTAAAAACGACATACTGACGGAGGAAATTTGTCTGTGTACGATTAAGGTGTGTCTCCTGTACACACAGCACCTTTGGACGAAATTTGCTAAGGAGTTCTTGTATGTCGTCGAGATTGTGTAAGAGTCCTCTAGCGTTCCACTGTATTATGTTGTCCATTTTTAATGTGTGTGTGTGCTGTGTGTAGCAAAAGAAGAAAATGATTTATTTTACAGAGCCTTTGTCAGGCCTTGTAATAGGCCTTTTGTCTTTTTTGGAGCGGTCGAGAGGATCTCGCCGCTCCTTAGGCGCAGACAGCGCCGGTGGACTAGAAATGTCCATCGCGTCTGTCGAGGCGACGGACAGTCGCTCTACCGAACGGGGTTTGCGAAGGGTAGGCTTCGTCACGGTGGACGAAGCCTTCGACCCCACCTGGCCAGAGGTCGAGGGGACCTCTTTGGCTTGTGTGCTGCCCTGGCTGCTGCCAGGGGTTCGCAGGGGCCTTCGGTGGGGCTGAATTCGGGGAGGGTGGGGCAGCCGAGGCTGCTCCCCCCCATGGGGGGCTAGTGGCGTTTGCCTCGGCACGCCAGGCGTCGTCCGGGGCATCGCCGGAGGCCGTAGTGGTGCTGACCCCCCCTCGCACCACTTCGGCGTACGTGTTCCCTGCAAAGTGCGGGGAAACACGCTGCCTCGCTTCACAAAAGCTGATGTTCAGTTTGATCTTTGTAGTGAGAATTTCTTTTTCCCTCTTCCAGGCCACGCAGGACCTGGAATATGCGGGATGATCACCATCACAGTTGGCGCAGTGGACTGGTGAATTGCATTCATCGTCTGCGGAATGTCCTGTGCAGCCGCATTTTGCGCATGTAAGCTGCCCTCGGCAGCTCTGAGAACCATGGCCAAACCGCTGGCACTTGAAGCAGCGCCGCGGGTTGGGAATGTATGGTCTGACTGACAGTTTGAGGTAACCTGTTACTATTTCTGTGGGAAGTGTTGTAGATCCGAAAGTGAGTATGAGGTGTTTCGTAGGAATTTCTTTGTTGTCTCTTCTTAGTGTAATTCGCTGCACATGGATAACATTCTCGTCTTTCCAGCCTGCCAAGAGTTCTTCATCGGAAAGATCCATCAGGTCACCGTCTGACACGACACCCTTCACAGTGTTCAGTGTTCGGTGTGGTGTGATGGTGATGGGCTGATCGCCAAATGCTGTTAGGTTACGTAGTCTCTGATACTGTGTGTGGTCTTTGAGTTCGAGCAGGAGGTCACCACTGGCGGTCTTGCTGGCTTTGTAGCCCGCGCCTAGTGTTTCGATAAGACATTTCGATACAAGAAACGGTTATATGTTTCTGGCCTTCTTTTCCTGCGTTGTCGCAGTGGATAATGTGATATTTGGGGAAGTTCTCTTTCTTAGTGGGCAGAAGCTCGAAAATCGCATCGGTGCGCCACCTCTTGGAGGGGCGATCGGTTCGGAAGGGGGTAGGAGATCCCATGAATTATGTTGTTTATTCGGCAGCCATGCCAGACGCCCACCTCCGAGCCCAACGAGGGGACGCTACGAGACGCGGAGGAAACGTAAGCGCCAGCTGTACATGGCCGCTATAACCTAATATGTCTACCCAAGGTTGGATATCGACACCAGGTTAACCCTTGCCGCGCAGGAATATGGAAGTAAAAAGAAGTGAGGAGAAGACAGGACAGATCGAAAGTGAGAGAGAAAGACGAAGATGTAGGGAGAGAAAAACACAGGAAAAGGCGACTGCCGATTTCCCCTGGGTGGGTCAGCCCAGGGGGTGCCGTCTACGTGAAGCTGGGGCCAAAGGGGTGTGCTGCCTCAGCCGGGGGGCCTTAAAGGTCCAATCACCCGGCGTCGGCTCAACCCCCAGGATCCCCTTTTCCCCGGACACGGCAAAGCCACGCACGGCTAAACGTGGGAGAAAGTCGAAACCCCCCCCCCCCCCTCCCCCCCCGTCGTCTCGGGTCCGTGGTGTCGCCACACACCAAACGCCTGCTTGCGCAGACGCCCCTGCGGGGTTTTTTAACGCGTTGGCCAGGTAATGTCACTACTTACTATTTCATTTCGGCCTCTTTGCAGAACATACATCTTACGTACGTACATCAGAACAGCACAACCAAACCCGCTTGATCATATGCGTTGTTTTTTTTATTAATTAGGGACACCTTTTAGCGATGCAAAGTGCACAAAGATCAGTATTAGCACGGCAGACAGATACATATGTCGCGTTAAAAAACGTAACATCTCAGTGTAGTATTTCTGTGTTCGATAACAGTTTGGCATAAACCTGTTAGTAATAGAAACTTCGGCCCAGCGTTGCGGTACTCGGTTATTGCGAAAAAAAGTGCGTCGTTTCACATGGCTGCTGATGAGTCGGTCATATCGTCGAGCTGCGTCCCGTAGGTGGACATCTTCCTGGCGAGCTGGAGCGCCCTTGCGCGTGCCATCACCGTGCGGTGACGGAGCAGTACGAACACTGCGAGCACGGCGACCAGGAAGAGCGCGGAAAGCGCCAGACCGGTGCACTCCCACATCCACTGCGGGGAACGAGCCTCAAACGCCTGGCGGCTCAGGACGCGCCGTACCTGTGAGGGGACGCAGAATACTGATCAATACCTCCGAATTATTATGCGCAACCAGTGGCGTAGCCAGGGGGTGGCACACCGGGCACGTGCCCCCCCCCCCCGAAATTTTTTTTCGCCATGGCATATATAGCGAAAAATGGCCATTTCAAGGATGTGCCCTCCCCGAAATCAAGCAGGTGCCCCCCCCCCCCCCCCCGAAAAAATAATTCTGGCTACGCCCCTGTGCGCAACTGTATGCATTACTTCTTTCCTTGTTAACTTGTTTCTCTGTGGTATTAAAGCATACTTGCGCTCCATAGAAACGGCATCGTACTCCCACTTGGCGGCGCATAGCCAGCCCGGCCGCTTCTCTTCAAGAAGTTGTAGAAAAGCGCCTCTTTCTTTTTTCACGGCGCGCAAGTCAACGTCTTTGCGCTATTAAACGTGTCGCTGTTCAGTGGACATAAGCCGCGTCATCTCTGCGTCGAAGCCTGCCCATGGAACGTCAAAGCTTGAACCCCAGCTGAGCAGTGGCGGGGCAGCAGTATGCGTTGAAGAAGACACGACTGACCTGGTGGTCGTTCAATCCTTTCCTTAACCGTTTGCGCATTCAAGGTCTCGCGCTGCCTGCTTTAGGTGTTCAGATATTCCGGGCGTCATCTGTACCCAGGTAGATTTTCTTTATTTTTGCAGACTACATAATTTGATACACACAGTGAATGCTCACAGGGTGAACTTGGGGTCGGTCTAAATAGATGAGTTGCAGAAATACCAGCAACACTATAAAAAGCCTCGAAATGTTCAAGCAACTCTGGCCTAAGCCGCCATCGTGCATGAAAGCAAATAAAAAAACACGCAGAAACGCGGCGCTCGTGCGAGTGAAAAGAAGTATGAACGTGAGATAAACGTTTCGTTTCAACGTGAACATTTTGTGTGATTCAGGTGGTATGCATGCCGGCCAAACGCACGGGACTGCTCATGCACAATGGCGGTCGTTGACAGATGGCGCTGGAACAAAATCTTTTTTGTAACTCGTCTATTGGGGTCGGTCTAAAGCTGTTGCAGCCTACGATTCGAACTTCCGACAAAGTATCTCTCCCCCAGCTTCCTTGAGATTAAATGAATAGTGTGGCATACGCCTCCACCACTCTGGAAGACGCAGGAAGACCTCACCAGACAAGGCGAGCAGCACCGTTTATTTGGCAGTGTCTGCCTCGGCTCAGAACACCAAGAAGAGGGAAGAGTCGGGATGATGATGATATCTACAAGTGAGAATGATGAAGTACTTGAAATGTGCTTACAATAGCAATACGTCCGAATTTTATGCTCATTTCGTGGGAAGTGAATGCTGTGCTAGACTATGGCAGGGCGTCCGTCTTCAGCAGCGAAGTTCACGCATTTCAAGAGATTCATCTAGACGCTGGTTAAGAGATGGAGGTGGCGTGTAATGTCTGCATTACTTCGCGTTAATCAGCTAACAGAAGTTACTTGTTGATTGCTCAGCTCATGAAGTGTTAGATACAAACGCCCGACATCAACATGCCTGCTTACATGTAATCAATTCGAAAATCACTTCGCACCGTCATGTTCGTTACGCCTCTCTCTTTAGCCGACAAAACCTCCGCGCTCCGACTGTCCTGATAGGGCCCCTCTCCGGCACTCAGTTTTTAATTTGGTTCAGGGTGTTTTGTGAATTTAACAACGACAACTTTATGAGGCATGGGAGAATGAGAGATTTTGAAATTCTGAAACCTCGCCCTTAACGTGACCTAAACCTAAGTACATAGTTTTTTTACTCAACGCCTGATTTCCCTTGAATCGAACCCACGTTCACGTGCTTAGCTA
>JALIZH010027054.1:0-16508 GCA_030522465.1 Rhipicephalus appendiculatus
AATGCAGAGACGTTGACATTTAATTTTGGATTCCTCTCCTAGATGCTTAGTCACCTTTCATGCAATGTTTACATTATCCAGCTCATTCAACTGTATTTGCAATGTCTGCCAGCTTTATTTACAATGACATCTAGATGTATGTATGTAGCTGTGTTAACTGCTCTTGAGTAATTATCTTTTTCATTTGAAGTGAACATCTTGGAGTAAGAAGGTGTGCATGCCTTGTTGTCATCATCTTTCTGACTTGATTGACAGTGACATGACATGAGTTTGTAAAAGCTGTTGACCTTAATTATCTGGCTGAGGACTACTCAGTTATTTTCCCCGTTGTAAATATTTTTCACTCACTTGTAAATAAAACTTCACATGCTTTGTTCCACAGCAATGCTCTCTCAAACCAGACCTCTTCCTTCTTGCTGTATCAATAAGCCTTAATTATGTGGCTTTTTGTTTGAGTGGCGGGTGTACAAACAAAGCTTGTCATTTGTAGATTTCTCCCAGGGGCATCCCCTACACGTGGCTTTAAAGAATGGGCGTCACGCAATAGGCGTTTTAGTCATGCTCACAGTTTCCATAGCGGGGCGGTCTTGCTTTTCAAAAAACAAGCCTTTCAAGCTTGAGGTTTAATCATAAGTATGATCTGTAGTTGTGACTAGAGCCGCGCATAGCAAGGCATGCAGTTTACTTGTAAAGTTATAAAGAACACATTACGACACAAGCAAATGCGAGACAAAATACTTGCCTTTTTCGTCCGAAGATCCTTCACGTAGCCTTTCGTGCGAATCCGCAGTTGTGAAGGAAATACCTAGAGTGAGGAGTTCTCTTTCCATCTCCGCGGCTTCTTTTTCTGATTGCACATAGCCACACCAGCTGTGGAGCTCATCTTTGAAGCCACGCAGGTACTTGCGCACAATCTCCTCTTCAGTTACGCGCAAACTAGTGCACGACGGATCTTCCACGTCCATCGTGCGAACTGCAACCTGCACGAAGCAAGCTCACTCCGCAACTCCCGCGCAAATGTTGCCGTTTCAGACGCGCGCACAGCGCGCAACCACTGCAGGGCCGCGAACCGTGAAACGTGATACCGTGAAACCAAAGACTCGCTGAAACGGACCCGGACTGGGGTTCGCGCATTCCAACGCACATACCACACGCACACACAAAAAATCACACACACACACGACAGGGAGAGACGCGTGGTAGTAAGTGGAAGTTTATTATTTTGGGCAATATTTGCAAAAGAAGAAAATGAAATTAAGTTTGTACTGACGACCGCACTGTCTAGTACGAACAGCTGACGCGGCGGTCATCATGAAACGGGAGTAGAGGAGAGGGGTACTATTTGCATAATGTGTTCACAGGACATAATATCTCGTAGTTAATGTCTCATAGTTCGGTTGCGAAGTGACAGAATGCAAGTGTACCAAATCGCTCAACTTTCCACCCTTTCGTTAAGTGGCCTCTTTGACGGAGTTCGTAACCAGGCGCCGCACACCGCCACGGAGAGGAGCCGGCAGACGCGCGCGCGCGTCGGCGCGGCCGGAGTTCGGACGGTTCGGAGTCGTCGCCGTGGATGACGTCATATCGTGACGTAGGGCTCACACCACGTGACCCTCTTCAAATCGCTTCCGAAAATGCTCTCCCGTGTGAAAGTGCTGGCTCCGTGCGTGACGCCAGGTTGCGCCTTTACTACAGTGGCTACTGTACCTTTACAATCCCTCCCCGCTCCAGCCGTAAGGTCCCTCTATTTTTCAAAGGTAGCGCAAACTCCTCCTCTCAGCGCCGTTTCCTCCTCGCCCATCACTCCCGGCCGCCATTATTGGGCGAGACTGGCAAGACGCGCCCGGCCCGCATGCGGTGCGTCGAAGCGCTTGCTTGTACTTGCTTGGAAATGCGACAATTCTGGGCGCAGATTCACACAGCTGTTCGTACATAAGATGTCTAGTAAAAATAGTTTGTGGTTGGTCGGTACATTAGCTATCATTTCGCGTTTTGTAAGCTACAAATCGCACACTGGTAAATCCCATTGCGGCACCTTACGCGCGAAAAGCTTTCTGTACTTGGCAGGGGCGTAGCCAGAAATTTTTTTCGGGGGGGGGGGGCACCACCTTGATTTCGGGGAGGGCACCTCCTTGAAATGGCCATTTTTCGCTGTGTATGCCATGGCGAAAAAAAATTTCGGGTGGGGCACGTGCGCGGTGTGCCACCCCCTGGCTACGCCACTGGTACTTGGGACCTGTTTTGACAACGTGAAAACCTAGGATTTGTGCATTGTATTTGACATCATAAATGTAGGATGCGTCGCTCGCACCAGGTGAACAAGAGGCAGAACATGTTAAACGCAATCCTTATAGGAAGTCTTTACAGCTGCCATTTTTCTTTTCGGATACCGTGATGTTTGTTCACAAGACGCATTTTGGAAAATCAGACGCTACATCAAATTATGAACACACAACACGGCGGAGGCACTTGTTTGCTAAATATCCCCAGCGTGCATTCCCAGCGCATTAGGCTCTAGCTCCTTGCAGCCATTTCTCGCAAGGACGACTGGCTCGAACTGATCGTCCGCGAAGTGTTTCTGAAATATACAGACATCCTCCAATGCACCCTCTGCAATTTGCCTAACGAAATACGGCCGAAGTGCGCTGCAAACCATTTTGCTTCTTGTGGAAACAAAAATGTGAACGGCGATGAAAACAGGATGGTGTCCTTGCACTGGATAGTTGCCTACTTATCTACAAGTCAAATGTGTACTTAAAAAGTTTGGTCAGAACCACAACAACATAATAAAGCGCATAAAAGAGAAACATGCAGCAACTGTCTTATAATAATTATTATTGAACACAGAATATCAGTAACACTGAACCAGAAACACTGACAAATGTGGATAACTTTTAAAAAATATACAAACCGACACAACGAATAAAAACTTACAGCCGCTTCAAATAAACATATTGTTCAGGAGAAAAAAATTAGAGGGTTAGAAAACAAACATGCGTTTAAAATTATAGTTTGCGTACGGGCAGCTTTGCAGCATATTGCCAAGTAAATTACGCTCATCAATCGATGCTACTTACTTGCCATGTCTCTTTTCTTTAACGTACACATCTCATCACCACCCTCTATTTATGAGCGCTAAAAAAAAAAAAACAGCTCCGACTTTCTCAGAGTAAGTTTTTAAGGACTTTTGGCAAATAAATTTTGTAAAATCTACGGGATGAGCGAGAAAACAGAGATCTTGCAAAAATATTTTCCCCAAACGTTGCAGTAAAATTTTCGCAAAACAATTAGTAAATTGCGAACACTAAGGATTTCGCTGTAAATATTGTGTGCGAGAAAGCGTGGCCGATAATGTCACGCCGCTTTTTTCGGCATCAGTATCGAGCCTTAGCTTAGCCTCCCGTCCTGGCAATCGAGGTTCTTTCTCTCGATACGATGGAGCCATATCGCTTGACGTTTTCCTTTCCACGAGGAACAGCAAAAAGCTTGTCACCCTTGGCAATGCTGTTCGAGCATCCAACAGCGCAACAAGTTGGTATCTGGCTGCAGCCGATGGCGTCTTTCAAACTGCAAAAAGCTATAAGAAGCCTGCGCTCTCGTACAGCGCGCACGTGCGGCGGTGTTTCTACGCCCGATAATGGCGTCGTTTTCCGGCGCCAGAGCAAGAGGCAGAGGGGTCATCGGGGAGAACTGGTCACGTGTCGGGCCTGGTCCAATAGGGGAGCACAAAAGGGCGAAGAAGAGAGGAGAGACGCAGAGGGCGGGGAGGACATTCTTCCTTTCCTTTTTGGACAATGGTTTGCGCTACCTTTGAAAAATAGAGGGACCTTACTTTATAGAGGGACTTTATACTCCAGGTGACTGCAGCGCCGCGGCGAGTCACGGCGCGAACTAATACGAGCGCCCGCGCGCTAGGTGCTTTTCTGACAACCACGCGCGGCCTAGGCACTAAAATGCGCGAACGTCCCTAGCCGCTTTAGTCCCTAGAGGTGCGCTCGCCCAGAGGAGGCGCTGGCTCGCCTGAGCAGCGCGAAGTTGCACGTTGTGTGTGCAGTGTGCGGGGCTTTGTATGATTGCGATATTATTCCCTGCGGTTGTGATGATACCAATGATACGCGAGTGTTGGCTGCTTTGTCCAAGCGGTGAATGACCAGCATCCCACGTCGATGTGATCATGCACGAGTGCTGGCTCTTTTGTGTGTGTTGTGCGGCAGCTTGTATGATTGCAATATGAGATGATACGTGAGTGTTGGCTGTTTCATGCAAGCGGTAGTGTTGAATGGATTGACCAATATCCCGCGTCGATGTGATCATGCGCGTGCTGGCTGTTTCGTGCAGGCGTATAGTTCTGAATGAGATGGTGGTCACTGACGCGCTCTACTGACGCTAACATCGGCGCCACTCGGGTACTTGCTGCATGTGGTCATATTTAAGTGCGATCAGGACCGATTGCGGTCTGATTGCAATTGGACTGACGGCTGCACAGTATTTGATCCGGATTAGTTTGGACCGTGTTGCAGCGACTAATACCGGTGACACTCGAGCACTTTTGATCGCCATCAACAAGTTTGTCGCTGCTGCGCGGTACAGCCTAATCCGGATCGAGTTTGGCGCAGACGCCCAGATCGCGATCAAAAGTGCCCGTGTGACACCGGCATGAATATCGCGTTGTGTCCACTACTCGCACAGTTAGTCCAAGTAACACAGAGGAAAAAAAAGCAACTGTGGCTGCGATAACCCCTGTCGGTTGCTGGTTGCGTCAGTACATGACAATTCAAGAAAAGCAGTCTACTACATATACAAAGTTATTGTATTAAGATTATGCAGAAAAGGTGCATCAAACTAGGCAAGTCTCCAGAATAATGGGACGTCTGCAAAGAAGCGCATGCACATGTTCGGTCTTGCAGAATCAAGTATCACAAGGGAAATTCGAGGACTTTTCGTTCTTGAAGAAGTACAATGTCATTTTGAGTCTGTTTTAGCGAAAGGACGTCACATTTACTTGACTATCAGATGGGCACGTTCGTCCGCATTTGGCAGCCAGTGAATGTTCCAAGATTTTTGTGTATGTTGGTGTGCACGCGCAATACTAAATAGCGTCAAACTACATTTGTCGGCTCCTCCATATTATAAACAACTTCATTTCTCGGCATAGTCACTATGATGCAGCAATAGTTCTCGTAACATTGAACGAAATTCCTTGAAACTTTTCGTGCTAAGCAGCTGGCTCCCCACAATGTAACTTTTACCAATAATTACCATTAAAACTCGATCTAGCGAAACCCGATTTTACAAAGTTCCTATTGTTACTTTTACAAGGCTGCATGCCGCACCCATGCACAGAAGAACAGAGGCTGCAGCAGTCAGCAGTGCTGTTACGTTCTGGCTGGTGCCAGAGGCGACAGTGGTTGCTTTCATTATTTTATAGTTTATTCGACGGACTGCACTAATCATCTCCTGTCCTCTTTCTATCTCGGCCTTCTCGCACAATCACTGCATTCATTCTCTGTGTCATCGCATATCGGTAGCTTGTCATAGCTTCACATGACCTTGCCTGCACCACCCAGACACTGCGTCCCCTGTGTCAGGGCTGCCCTCATAGATTTTTCAGACATGCAGGTCAGGGTGGCCGCCAAAAAGAAAGAAACTACTTTATTTCTTCAGTAGCACTGC
This sequence comes from Rhipicephalus appendiculatus, assembly GCA_030522465.1. Classification (NCBI taxonomy): domain Eukaryota; kingdom Metazoa; phylum Arthropoda; class Arachnida; order Ixodida; family Ixodidae; genus Rhipicephalus; species Rhipicephalus appendiculatus. The sequence goes on from JALIZH010027054.1 coordinate 5,674, forward strand.
AGAAACAGTGGCAAGAGCACAAGGCACCAAGGCCTGACAGAGGCTCCTGCTCTGCTCATAGATTAGGCAGCGGTGAATTAATTACATGCAGGATAAAAGGATATGAAACTTTTTTTACAACTTCATAAAAAAGAGAGTGTTAACTGACACGAAGCAATAATGCATAAATGCAATAGTGCACGCGAGATTCAGGTTACTATCTTACATACGCTGAATACAATCACATTGATCCATATTACATAAATAATATTGGCATATTAACGAGGAATAAGTGAAAATTAAAAACATGACCAGATTTCAGTTCTTTAACCTCGGTGAAAAGGTTATGCAACAGGGTTTTGATAAATGCAACAAATATCAGTAACACTTGAGTAACTTGACCTTTTGAGTACATTACCATAAAATCCCGAGCAAGCACCCCCCTGCTTTTTTGGGGAGATATTTGAAGTATGTGCCATTGACCAAGCAAGGGCCCTCCTTCCCCTCACCATTTTCACCGTTTCAATAACTCTTTATTGTAAGAGGGCAAATAAAAACAGTGAATACATGTGTATGCAATAGAGCATTTCATTAGAAGCATGGGTGTGCATTCTTTATTCTGAGTGGATCTTCCGCCCCCCATCTTGAATTTTGATTCATGACGGAGCAAGTACCTTGTTTTTCACCAGTGGGAGGGTTGCTCGGGATTTTATGGTAGTGGAAGTGAAAGACTGAGCGTCCATATTTTCTGCAGGTTCCAATCCTGCGCAAGTTGGTTCCATTTTATGCGTGCAAATTTCTTAATTTCATCATCCCATCTTGCCCTCTGCCTTTCTCAGCCATGCTTCCCATCTTTTGGTGTACATCCAATCTCTCTGACTGGCCGTTGGTATCTCTCCCTCGCATTACCTGACCTGCCCAGGCCCAGCTTTTTTTCTTAATGTCAGCTAGAATGTCATCTACCCCTGTCTGTTTTCTTATCAACTCTGCTCTTTTAATACAGTAATCCCTTGTTAACTCGAAGTCGTAAAATCCGGCAAAATTTTCGAGATAAGCGGTATTTCGAGTTAAACAAAAAGGCCGAAAATGTGTGGCCAGGTCACTATAAAAGAAAAGCCAGTGCTGCTAGCAAAAGTTTCACTGCACAGGAGAGCTACCGTAATAAAGGCAAAACAATTCACAGGAAATTTTATTACCGCGGGATGCTCGCCTGCTTGGCATTCGCATTTGGTACGAGAAAGGCGTTCTCAAGTTGTTCCACACATCGCATGAACCGTTGGTCGCCACCGCTGCATTTTTTTTCTCCGACAGGAGAGATTTGCACTACTTTGGGCAGGACATCTTGGTCTATGTTTGGAAGTGTCCGTTGCGCAGACCACTCACTACTCAGCAGTTGCATCACAAGGCGGATAGGAAATCGCAGCGACCGCGAGAATTTCTAATTCGCCCTTCACCACCGCGTTTGGCACGTATAGTAAGAGATAAGCGTTCGCGTGGAGCTGTCATTGCCTGTTGAAAGTGGACTTTGCTTTCCGCCCTCCCGGTCAAGCTTTCGAGATATCCGCGGTCCCCTACGAAAAACGTTTCGAGATAAAAGGGGGCAAATACATAGCACCTATGGGAGGTTAATGCACGGCGAGAAAAAAGTTTCGACTTATTCGAGATCACGAGATATGCGAGTTCGAGTTAACGAGGGTTTACTGTATCTCTTTATGTTATGCCAATTATTTTCTGTTTCATCGTATGTTGCATGGTTCTTATCTTGTTCTGGAGTTTTTTTTTATTGTAGTCCAAGTTTCCACTCCATATGTTAGTACCAGCAGCATACAATAGTTATACACTTTCCGCTTCAGCGACAGTTGTGAATTGCCTATCATTATTTGGGAATGTCTGCCATACGTGCTCCAGCCCATCTGTATTCTTTGATAAACTTCCTTTTCATGAGTAGAGTTTCCTGTGAATATCTGATTTAAATACATATACTGTAAGAATTCTAGTGTCCCGTTGCCACTTGCAAACTCTCGGTGTCTCGTTGGGTCTCCTAACATTTTATCTTTGTCTTTCACTTATTTATCTTTAACCCTACGTTAACACTTTCTCGGTTTAGACCCTCAATTGTTTTTTGTAGTTCGTCGGCATCACTGCTGAAAAGCACGATGTCATCTGCAAACCGTAAGTACCGAGTTGTTCTCTGTCAGGCTTTATTCCTGTTTCTTCCCAACATGGTGGATCAAATACTTCTGCTAAGCATGCCGTAAACATTACTGAGATTGCATCTCCTTGCCAGACCGATTTCACGGTTGAAATTTTTCTGCTCTGCTGTAGACTTTCTGTAGATGTTGACTAGGGTATTCATGTATGCATTATATACTGCTTGACAACTCACGGAATGTCTCTAAGACTGCTAATATTTCCACTGAGCCAAATGCCTTTTCGTAGTCTGTGCAAGCCAAGTAAATGGGTGGGTTCTGTTTTGCAGATTTTTCAGTTTGATTGCGCACATGGCTATGATCCACAGTGGTACATCCTTTCTTGAAGCTAGCTTGCTCTTTAGGTTGATTTAAGTCAAGAATCTCTTACTGTATTTGAAATTATTTTTGTGAATATTTTGTGTAACAGTGGGAGTAAGCTGATCTGTGTATAGTTCTTTAAATCTTTCATGTCTCCTTTTTAGTGTAGTTGTATGGTACTCGTGTTTTTCCAGTTTGCTGGTACATTTTATTCGCCAGTAAATGAGACATTGTGCGTAAAGTGTTGCAAGCTTATCAATACGAGATCTCCTCCATCTTTGATCAAATCAACAGCTTCACCGGACACTTTTCCATGGGTCGTGTTTTGTGGGGCTCTTTTCTGTTCACCTTTTTCATTCCTTCAGGGCAGTGGCGTAAATCCAGAAAAATCACTAGAGGGGACATGCATCCTCTCATGGCGGCCATTTTGTTTTTATAATTATAGGCTTTATGTTTAATTACGCAAAAATTAAAGTCATGTCTTGAAATAAAATAAATAAAGTGAGCATGGGCCTTGGCGCTGGGCCAGGGAGCTTATAAACTAACAGCAATGAGCAGCCAATAGTAAAAACGTAGGTTGACGAAGTAAAGTTTCGAAGTTTAATTATGGGCTTGGGCATATTTCTAGTGAGTATGTCATTTGGGTTAAACAATCAAGCGCAAATGCTAGAACATTAGGGTACACTTTTAGGAATAGCCTAGTGCTATATTGAATTCTGCTGTATAGCATAGTGTGCTGTATTAAAGGGGTACTGACACAAAATTTCGCGGCCGAGATAGCCTGCTGGATCGATTCCCGTGTACATGCGTGTACCATCTGCAAAATATCGACAGCGAATAAAGCTTGGAAGGTATTTTATATGAATTTTGAAGTTCGCGTGCGCGATCCAGCATTCTAGGCCGCACCTGGCGGCATTGACACCCTCGGAGGTGACCCGCGGTGACCCTCCTACTTCCCGGTACAACAGGTTATGATGACGTCGTAGCCGCCATTTCTGTTTTGGCGCGCTCGCCACTGCGCTGTTGGTGACTGCTCGGCGGCTGCTCGCGAGTGTGTGGCCGCGGCCAAGAGGAGGCGCTGCCGCGGCGCACGCGTTGAAAGTTTTGTGTTTGGCGACAGTACAGCTTTCCCGTTTCCTGCTCCCTGTGCTGCCTGGGCTGCAGTGACAGGCCACAATGCCGAAATCATTCTGCGCCGTTTCCTTCTGCACGTCGAAGTCGGGATCAGGCGTATCGCTGCATACGTTTCCCCGCGACGAACCTCGGCGGCACAAGTGGATCGAGTTCGTGTGCGCTTGTGGACGTCAGGAGTATCAGGACTGGTCCCCCGTGCAGAACAGTCGCGTTTGCGGGCTCCATTTCGAGGCGCATTGCTTTACCACACAGGCGCCGGACTTGGCGTACATGGGTCTTCCGACTCCACCCTGTGCATCGCTCACGTCTGGTGCTCTGGTGTTACCTAGCTTAATTTCTTCGGCACCAACAACTTGAAGGGCATCACAATGTTATCAAGTGATTCAATCGAATATTGAACGTAGAAAAAGAGAACGTACTTTGGCTAAATGAATTGCCCTGCAGAACATTTGTGCACGAATGTGTCGGGTCTTACCATAGTACATTGCCGACGCGAGGTTCATCGTGGTCGTCGTCGCTGGTATCGTTGCCGCTTCCCGACGAAGCACTCCTCGCCAGCGGGTCAAACCTGAAGTGATTCGCCGCGTCGTAAATTCCTTCCATCCCCGTCGCAAGAAAATTGTCGCCATCAGCCGACGATGAGCCCGACGACGACAGCGAGGACGATAACGGCGACGACATCACGCAGCATGGGTGACAAGCGAATGCAAGGAGACGATGCAGACCGCGCGGAAGTGCGTCACTGTTCTGTGTGCTCCGTGACCGAGCGTTTCACTCGCTAGGTGGCGATAGTTGCACCCGGCGGCTTGTCGTTTTTGGAGCTCTGTCAAACCGAAACTGAGGCTGTGTCGGTAATGAGGAGCTTGTAATTAATTATCTGTCGCGCGCAGCAGCAAACGATGTGCCGTGTTATGACTAACAGGCCCCCAGCAACACATTGCAGCAAAAAAACGCGGGGCGAAAATTTTTGTGTCAGGACTCCTTTAAACTAACTGTCAAGAAATTCAAAGGTGATGTTCGAAAGCTAAATCTCAAGGGGCATACTTGCAAGGGGTGTCCCCCCCCCCCCAGCCCGGCCACTAGGGGGGGTCGACCACCTTGCCCCCCCCCCCCCCTCATGATTTATGCCACTGCTGCAGGGTAGCGTATCCAACCAGATTCATTCCTGGCTAGCCTTCCTATTTTCTGTTTCCTTCTTTCTAACTTTGTTTATATTTACTCATAGAACTTTACTGTTTTGTTGAACTTTGGCTTCTTTCTGTATTAGATGGCTTGTTTGTGAGCTGTACTGCTCAGAGTAGAAGTCTTGTGCGACCCTCACTATGTTGCTGAAACTGATGATAACATTGCCCTACTTATCTTTTAGAGTGTGCATTCGTAAACAGAGCTGGCTGTTGTGACGCTCCATCCTTTTTTTCTTCACTGCTTCGTCTATTTCTTTGACGCTATAATTCCTTATGTCACAGATCTTGTTTCGTTGATCAGCTTTGTTAGCTCCGCTAATTCAATTTTAGATGTTGAGTTGGTAGCTCCTGTGTGTTGTCGTTTTTTACCGAACCGAACATTTTTTTGAGCTTTTGAACTTCTACTTGAACTCCACCGCCATATGCCATGATAGTAATTACTATGTTCAAAAGAAAGGAATTTGTATAGGGTCTTTGGTTGCACCGGTTCTCAGTGACATTTATCTAGCCTCTGTTGACCGCAGACTTGATGCTTCTGTGACTTCACAGGGAGTGGTTAGAATACTAAGATATGTCGACGATTATTTAGTGCTTGTCACCGCCCAGAACGATAATGTTTTTGATAGCATGGTTTCAGCTATTATAGATGAGTTCCGTCTGGCTTCTGATGGTCTGGCATTTACGCACGAGAAGCCGGCTAATGGCAGCCTACAATTCCTAGACTTGCGCCTATTTTTCACTAGCAGCCACGTGTGTTGGATGTACACACCAAGAACTACCAAGGCCTTGCTGTCGTACGAAAGTGCCCACTCTAAGATAACTAAACGAGTAATCGTGTCCTTATGTTGTCGGTCCGCTCTGGAAAAATCATGCCACCATAAGATAAAAGAAAGCTTAGCTCTCCAGGAGGCACGCTTGGTCAAGGCGGGATACCCTTCAACTGTGATTTTAAGCTCTTGTGAACGGCTGCTACAGAGCAAGAAGGGCAGTAGTAAGCGGAGCGAGAATGTGACTGAAAGTAGACGAGTGCATGTAATGCCCTACATACATCGCGTGTCACATAATGTGAAAAAGGTAGCCAACCGTTATGGGGTAAAAACGGTTTTTTCGGCTCCGTGTAAGTTGGCAAAAGTATGTTCCATGATGCACAAAGGCTTGCGCGTGCCTTGTGGTAAGCGGCATGTTGATCCCGCTGTAGAGTGCGTAACAGGTGTGGTATATGAAATCCCCCCTGTCCTGTGGCCAGTGCTACATTGGACAGACGGGACGCTGCTTCAATGAGAGGGCGCGAGAGCACAGACTAGCTGTGCGCTCCCACACCGGAGGCCATCTCGATTTACACTGTAGGAGATGTGGTTGTTCGCCGAACCTAAAGGAGACCCGAATACTGTACAAGTCTAATGACAAGATGGAAAGGGAATTAATAGAGGCCTTCTTCATTGCGCGAAGCGACAATTGCGTTAGCATGCCTTCACTGACATTGCTCCCGAAGGAGCAGCAATTTTTGGATGGTTTTGTATAATCAGACGTTCATTTGTTTGTTAATTTTCTTGTTTGTTACTTCCGCGCATGTTACTGATCATATTCTACCCACATATCACTATCACCACATGCTTGCAGGTTGGCGTCTGCGCGGTGGACCTTAGATAAGGTTTCAATTTTTTGTAGCTCTTTGTTTTCCGGTGTTTCGTAGTTGTTACATTTGCTCGGTTTTTTAAGCACGTGTCAGGCGGATGTTGATTCATACTTTTAACGGCTTTGGCCTTCCGTTTATTCAGTTGAAGTTTTGCGCCCGTCCTGTCCACTTCCCTTCGTCCGTGTTCTTTCGCGCAACCCTACGATATGTGTTCACCTGTGCACCAACTAGCCCAAATGAGAGCTTTACTGCATCGAATTTCTAGTCCCCTGGGCTCTTTTATGTGTAACCAAAGCCGGCAGGCAGCGGAAGTCGCCTGCATGAATCTCATCGCCTTGACAACGTGCCACTCCAGAGTACTGTCCCTATGTTTGAAAAGGCAAGTCGTGCCACCTCAAGTTCAGATCCTTTTCGGGTGTCCGGGCCCCTCTTGGCCTCATGCTAGAAGAATTTGCAAGATAATGAAAAGCGAAGCGTGGAGGCAGATACGATTGTATTACGACTGGTTGCGTGTTCTGGTTTTTGAGGATGCAGATCCGGGCGTTGCCGCGTACCGATACGCCAATCTGAAGAAAAACATTTCTAGTTCTACAGAGTGCCTATGGCATTTGGCGAGGGTCTCGTTTCCACCAAAAGTGTCACGGGCTGCCCAAGAGGAATCGTTAAAGGTTTTCGGTGGTGCCACTGTACCTGCGGAAGTGAAAAGAGAACTGGAAAAGGGACCAAAATTTTGCTTCCAACCTGTTTCCAGTAGGCCGAAACTTGTAGCCATGGTGAGGCGTCTGGGAGGCCTTGTGGGAGAGGAAGACAGGGTACGTGTTATAGGGGATGGCGTCGACTGTCTACAGCGCGTTGGGAGTGATCCGCGCCAGAGCAAGCCGCCTTACAAGAAGATTGTTAGCTGTCTAAGAACAGAAGGACTCACCGTACTTCAGTCTGACAAGGAGGGTGGTTTCGCTGTCATGCCACTGACATTGTTCAAGGAAAAGGCCACCAAGGCAGTGAAGAAAAATTTCAAGCCCTTGGTATTTGACCCAACGAAGAGAAGAAAGGAAGCTTTGAAGCTGCTCCTGAAAATGGATTTAGAAAAGCTTGGTAAATCCGTTAAAAAGTCTGAAGGGAACAGTCTAGAGGCGTTTTTCGCTTGCAAAACTCATAAGCCCGAAGGCCCACTCCGTTTGATTGTATCTGAGAGGGCTACTTGGCAGCGTGAAGTGGGGAGCTACCTGCAGAAACTTTTGACAACTCTTACCCTCAACGATCCTTTTTTTGGTCCGAAGCTCAAAGGAGGTTGTTCAACTTCTACAGGAAGGTCTACCCGCTGATACAAAGGCATTTTCCGTGGACGTGGAAGAACTATTCTACTCGATTCCACACAAGGAACTTTACAGTGCAGTGAAAGAATGTCTTGAGCACAACGGTGAGGTGGCTTTTCGAAACGAGGCAGGTGTGAGTACCGAACATTTTTTGAGCTTTTGAACTTCTACTTGAACTCCACCGCCATATGCCATGATAGTAATTACTATGTTCAAAAGAAAGGAATTTGTATAGGGTCTTTGGTTGCACCGGTTCTCAGTGACATTTATCTAGCCTCTGTTGACCGCAGACTTGATGCTTCTGTGACTTCACAGGGAGTGGTTAGAATACTAAGATATGTCGACGATTATTTAGTGCTTGTCACCGCCCAGAACGATAATGTTTTTGATAGCATGGTTTCAGCTATTATAGATGAGTTCCGTCTGGCTTCTGATGGTCTGGCATTTACGCACGAGAAGCCGGCTAATGGCAGCCTACAATTCCTAGACTTGCGCCTATTTTTCACTAGCAGCCACGTGTGTTGGATGTACACACCAAGAACTACCAAGGCCTTGCTGTCGTACGAAAGTGCCCACTCTAAGATAACTAAACGAGTAATCGTGTCCTTATGTTGTCGGTCCGCTCTGGAAAAATCATGCCACCATAAGATAAAAGAAAGCTTAGCTCTCCAGGAGGCACGCTTGGTCAAGGCGGGATACCCTTCAACTGTGATTTTAAGCTCTTGTGAACGGCTGCTACAGAGCAAGAAGGGCAGTAGTAAGCGGAGCGAGAATGTGACTGAAAGTAGACGAGTGCATGTAATGCCCTACATACATCGCGTGTCACATAATGTGAAAAAGGTAGCCAACCGTTATGGGGTAAAAACGGTTTTTTCGGCTCCGTGTAAGTTGGCAAAAGTATGTTCCATGATGCACAAAGGCTTGCGCGTGCCTTGTGGTAAGCGGCATGTTGATCCCGCTGTAGAGTGCGTAACAGGTGTGGTATATGAAATCCCCCCTGTCCTGTGGCCAGTGCTACATTGGACAGACGGGACGCTGCTTCAATGAGAGGGCGCGAGAGCACAGACTAGCTGTGCGCTCCCACACCGGAGGCCATCTCGATTTACACTGTAGGAGATGTGGTTGTTCGCCGAACCTAAAGGAGACCCGAATACTGTACAAGTCTAATGACAAGATGGAAAGGGAATTAATAGAGGCCTTCTTCATTGCGCGAAGCGACAATTGCGTTAGCATGCCTTCACTGACATTGCTCCCGAAGGAGCAGCAATTTTTGGATGGTTTTGTATAATCAGACGTTCATTTGTTTGTTAATTTTCTTGTTTGTTACTTCCGCGCATGTTACTGATCATATTCTACCCACATATCACTATCACCACATGCTTGCAGGTTGGCGTCTGCGCGGTGGACCTTAGATAAGGTTTCAATTTTTTGTAGCTCTTTGTTTTCCGGTGTTTCGTAGTTGTTACATTTGCTCGGTTTTTTAAGCACGTGTCAGGCGGATGTTGATTCATACTTTTAACGGCTTTGGCCTTCCGTTTATTCAGTTGAAGTTTTGCGCCCGTCCTGTCCACTTCCCTTCGTCCGTGTTCTTTCGCGCAACCCTACGATATGTGTTCACCTGTGCACCAACTAGCCCAAATGAGAGCTTTACTGCATCGAATTTCTAGTCCCCTGGGCTCTTTTATGTGTAACCAAAGCCGGCAGGCAGCGGAAGTCGCCTGCATGAATCTCATCGCCTTGACAACGTGCCACTCCAGAGTACTGTCCCTATGTTTGAAAAGGCAAGTCGTGCCACCTCAAGTTCAGATCCTTTTCGGGTGTCCGGGCCCCTCTTGGCCTCATGCTAGAAGAATTTGCAAGATAATGAAAAGCGAAGCGTGGAGGCAGATACGATTGTATTACGACTGGTTGCGTGTTCTGGTTTTTGAGGATGCAGATCCGGGCGTTGCCGCGTACCGATACGCCAATCTGAAGAAAAACATTTCTAGTTCTACAGAGTGCCTATGGCATTTGGCGAGGGTCTCGTTTCCACCAAAAGTGTCACGGGCTGCCCAAGAGGAATCGTTAAAGGTTTTCGGTGGTGCCACTGTACCTGCGGAAGTGAAAAGAGAACTGGAAAAGGGACCAAAATTTTGCTTCCAACCTGTTTCCAGTAGGCCGAAACTTGTAGCCATGGTGAGGCGTCTGGGAGGCCTTGTGGGAGAGGAAGACAGGGTACGTGTTATAGGGGATGGCGTCGACTGTCTACAGCGCGTTGGGAGTGATCCGCGCCAGAGCAAGCCGCCTTACAAGAAGATTGTTAGCTGTCTAAGAACAGAAGGACTCACCGTACTTCAGTCTGACAAGGAGGGTGGTTTCGCTGTCATGCCACTGACATTGTTCAAGGAAAAGGCCACCAAGGCAGTGAAGAAAAATTTCAAGCCCTTGGTATTTGACCCAACGAAGAGAAGAAAGGAAGCTTTGAAGCTGCTCCTGAAAATGGATTTAGAAAAGCTTGGTAAATCCGTTAAAAAGTCTGAAGGGAACAGTCTAGAGGCGTTTTTCGCTTGCAAAACTCATAAGCCCGAAGGCCCACTCCGTTTGATTGTATCTGAGAGGGCTACTTGGCAGCGTGAAGTGGGGAGCTACCTGCAGAAACTTTTTGACAACTCTTACCCTCAACGATCCTTTTTTGGTCCGAAGCTCAAAGGAGGTTGTTCAACTTCTACAGGAAGGTCTACCCGCTGATACAAAGGCATTTTCCGTGGACGTGGAAGAACTATTCTACTCGATTCCACACAAGGAACTTTACAGTGCAGTGAAAGAATGTCTTGAGCACAACGGTGAGGTGGCTTTTCGAAACGAGGCAGGTGTGAGTACCGAACATTTTTTGAGCTTTTGAACTTCTACTTGAACTCCACCGCCATATGCCATGATAGTAATTACTATGTTCAAAAGAAAGGAATTTGTATAGGGTCTTTGGTTGCACCGGTTCTCAGTGACATTTATCTAGCCTCTGTTGACCGCAGACTTGATGCTTCTGTGACTTCACAGGGAGTGGTTAGAATACTAAGATATGTCGACGATTATTTAGTGC
>JALIZH010027055.1:0-16396 GCA_030522465.1 Rhipicephalus appendiculatus
GCTGCGTATCAGCATGCGAGAGCGCGACACATGGGAGGTATAGGGAGTTTCCGCCCCCTGGTATTCCTGCCCGGAGACGCAGCTGCGCGCCTCGGTAAAGTAGTGTCGCAATGTGGAAGTGCACGTGTGAAATACAACAGACGGCACATCGGTTTGCTGACGTCTCCACTTTGGTATTGCACGTGATGTTGCTGTCACGTGATGCTAACTGATGTCGCCACACCGAGGTTTTCCTACGTCTCGGCGGGAGTTTTTCGAATCTTCATCGAGGATCTTGTGCCTGCTGGAGCTAAAGAAAGTTACGATGCAAAAAGGCGACAATTCGAATTGTCAGTCACTTAGTTAATATGAGTATTCCGCAATAAATTGTTAGCATTGTGTACACCTAAGTACTTCTAAATACTAACATGCAAGAAATGAAAAATATTAATGGAATAAACAAGGATAGTACGCCCAATAGTTATTCAGAACATCCTCAATGTTCTGAATTTGTTAACAATGGCTTTCATGTACCAGATCTTACCACCAAGATATCCTGCTGATTGGCTCCATGCAGGAAGTCGACGATCAGCTGGAATGTGCAAATCGTTAGAGTTGCCGGTAGAAATTGTGTTTCTAAAAACGTCCTGCAGAGCGTCACAGCACCTGTTGCTTGCATTCGCCGAACGATGGTCGTTACAGAGTTCGTATAAGTTGAATGTTCTTATTTCTCGGACCGTTAACAATCCTCCAGAACTTACAGGGGTTAGACTGTAAAAGAAGAAGTGTATCGCTAAAGAAACTATGTTTTACAATTGCATAAGCTTCTTTGTACTCTAACGTTGCGATGTGATAAGCCGCCCATCTCTGCGGAATCAGATGATAAAGTGCTACCGTACAGTCACCATTTTTTTATTACGTAAGTGAACAAGTGATGATATTAAACACGGAGAGCAGAACGCCGCTCGATCAGTTCCCAAGGAAGCATATCAATCTATCAGTGAGCTAATCTTATTTTGAACGATATCCAGTTCTCTCCCGCAGTGACATACAGCACGTGCCATGTATTTTGCAGGGGAAAATTTTAACACAGTACATAGAGATGCATAATCAGCTTTCACATAATATTTCATAACTTTAGTTGTGTGCACTGCACGCTGCGGTTGAAATACACAAGCGCAGTGTACAATGCGATGGTCAAGATCGGATCAGTCGCGAATTCATGAAGCGACGGAAATGTAAGTTATGAAAGCAAAGCTAGGTCTATTAACCCTTTACTGCCGAATTCGCGACATACCGAAAAACTCCGAGCCAACAAGTCACGAAACGCGTGCCGCCTTTAATGCCGACTGTCAAGTACTCACGCGGAATGTAGCTTTCAGAATAAAAAAATCACCGCCCAAGCACTCCGTACAAATGGTTAACCAGCGAAGCTGAAATGTGCGGCCGCGGTGTTTAGCAGTGGGTGAACCCGACGCTGCACTGAAGCCTTCCACAATACCGCTGCCAGGTTGTGGTCGAACCACAGGCGGTCACAGACATCGCAGCTGAAGCAAAAGTGCCGCTGGAGAAAGTCTCGCCGAAAGCGGGCGTTCGCCCCGGCGAACGCGCTCCCGCAGTCATCACGTCGACGCTGTTCTGCCCGCAACGCCGCTTCTTCGACGCGCAGTTGTTGCAAGCGTTTGACATCGCGAGCTAACTCGGCGGCGTGGTTTGCAGGATCCGCCCGCCACCGGCGCTTGCATTCCCGTTAGCGTAGGGGAGCCTTCATGTGCGCGCGCCTCCGTAGACGGAGGCACGGAGGCGCGCACATGAAGGCTCCCTACGTTCGCGATTTAGCGCGGCTTGGAAGGCCGCCGGGTCGTCGGTACGCAGTTGCTGCCGGCACTCGGCCTCGCGGGCCTGTTTTAGTGCCCGGACTGCAGCATCAGCCCGGCGAATGCGAGCTCTCTCACGTTTCCACTGTCGGCGCTCTTCTAAAGTTGTCCGCTGTCCGGGAGTTCGTAGGATCCGTGGCCTACCCATGTGGAAGCTCTCAGTCGAAACTGGTGCGCGCGTGCTAGGCGTCACGGCTGCGACGGGACGGACGACGTCACTCACGGCCCAGCCAATGGCGCGCGAGCTTGGGTACGACGCTCAGAACGACGTAGCTGATAGCACAGCCAATGGAGACCGCTCGTGACACAGATGCCGAGCGGTTTTTCGTTTCTCCTAGCCATATACAGCTTTCGCTGTAAAAAATTTTGCACCGTCTTGTGTAAGGGTATTCTATGCTAGAGCCAATTGTTTTGTAGCTGATGGCGGAGAGCGCAAAGCACGTGCGACAGCTCTCACTTCTTTCTTTCTCGCCTGAGTTACGTAAGTTCAATGTTCAATAATTTTGTTTATTTGGCATTGTTGTACGGAACGGCGTTCCAAGGAACGACGTTCCTGGAACGAGTTCCTTTTGTGAGGAACGGAGGAACGCCAACGTTCCATTCAGGATCGATGGAACTGTAACGGTAACTTGTTACGTTTACGAGGGAACGGCAGCGGGAACGGCGTTACTTCTGTAAACGTTCCACGGCATTGAGCAGGTGCACGCACGCAACACATCGTGCAGAAAGGCGGATGGGCAACTGCGTTAGGCGCAAAAAATGTACCGCTCGCCTGTCAAGTGACTATGTATCCTGGTTTTTCACTTCAAGGCGCCCGCCAGGGCCTCAGGGAAGCACGCGACGCCGAGACCGACCGCGTGCGAGAGGAACAGCTGTTTTGTTGTTGATTTTACAGCAGAGCTGTTCTGCACGAGGTTTGCTGTGTGTCGTAGAAAGAAAGTTATCATCATCATGAACCGGCGCGTGCTCTCTTCGTCCTCTTCTGCTTCGCTCCCAGAACACGTGCGCCGATTTGTGCGGCGTGTGATGCAATAACTCTGATGGGCGAGAGAACGAGTACAGAGAGAGAGAGAGGCAGAAGGAAATAAACACAGAGAGAAAGAGGCAGAAAGAAATAAAGAAATTATTGACGAAATAAATTCTCGGCGAGGCGAGATTCGAACCCGCGTACCCACGATCCGAAGGCGAGCGTCGTAACCACTCGGCTATCCTGTTCTTTTCTCTTTCATGGTATTTATTCAACATAGGTATGGCACTTGGAAGGAGCTCCATACAGAGAGAGAATTCATACGCTCATTCTGTTCGTATCGAGACACAGTGACGAACACATTGCACTAAAGAATTCGCATTCAATTCTAGAGCGAACACATCAAATAACGGCATTTTCCAATTATACACTAGAAGGGCGGTAAACATAAACACCTCACCAATGCAATGTACCATCCTGGCTGACTTCTCATTTGCTCGTATCTCTTAGCTGAGTGACCATCCTCATGAAGTGGGCTGTTGAGGAAATTATTGGCTCTGCGTTTCTCGGCAACATGCGCGAAAGCTAGCAGAGCATATATACTTCTATAATATAGTATACTACAGCAGGGGGGAGAGAAGGGATGTGAGGGTGAGGCGGAGGAACAGGAGGAGGGCAGAACTAGTATATAGAGAGACAGATAGAGAAAGAAAGAAATATAAAAAGAAGAAAGAGGAAAATAGAGAGAAAGAACGAGTGAAAAATATAGAAAAACAGAGACAGAAATATACCGAAATATCTTCGCCGACTACGAGCAGGGGGCTTTACTAAGTTGCAAATGTGTATCCTGGACATTATTTTCTACTCATACTGAAGTATTGAATCAGCCCTCATTAAACGCTTAGTATTGTTCCTTCCGATGCAGTTTCCTGTGCGAGAAATTCAATTGTAATGGTGCATGTATAGAGATTTCTATTTGAATACCTGAAGCGCAGCATCTTGACTGCGCATTTGATGACCGACGTGGAGTGACACTTTTGTTGGACTTGTAATAGACGAACACGAAAGTCGCAGTTAGACATGTCTGCAGTATGGCCGGTGGTCTCTAAAAAATTCATCTTGGATCGTTTATTCACAGCCCTTTTATCAACACATAACCTGCTGTCGGCAATGTCAATTTCGTACAAGATATGTAGCTAGATGTGAGCTTTAAATTGTTCACTTTAGCTCGCCTCACTATATCTTGATTACAAAAAGTCAATTGTAACGTTAATGTAACGACACGTTCCAATTTTCGAAATGTAACTGTAACGAGTTCCTTTCGCATTGAGGGAACGTGTAACGGGAACTCGTTCCAAGATTGGGAAGGAACGAGGAACGAGCTTTCGTTACTGTTTTAGAGGAACGTGTACAACACTGAAAAGAGGCAATGCTCCCAACCCCACACTATGGTGGCTTCTAGCCACCATACCCACACTACCAGAAGTTATGCCATATGACTACAGCATTACCACCCATAGGCAACTATAGCGGTACGAACGAGAAGTGTTCACAAATATGTGCACGTCATCTTTTCAAGGAAACACGTATATCAGTCTTGCACATAGTATTCACTGAGTCCTTCCCGCCAGGCGGCGTCAGCGTGTGCGCCGCCATAGCCCTGGTCTGTCAGCGATCCGGCATATGACAGCCTGATGTTTGGCGGCGCTGCATCTCCCTAAGCCGTTTTCTTAGAAAAATATGAACATAGCACGTGCTGCCGAGAACTTTGGTTGTAGTCCGACGATGACGTTCACGCGCGAGACCACGAGTATGGCGACTGCCGCGCTAGCGCCCCTTGCGGATGACGTTAAGGTTAAGACAATATGTTCGCTGGGTTTTCTTAGCTGTAATTTCAGTCAGTTACCGGAAAAAATTAAAAGAGCAGCTATGTTTTACTTATGTTCGCAGCAATCATTATTGCGGTTGTATCTGTTGGCATCCGCACTCAGCTCTTTCAAAGGAGCAGCTTGAAAAGGTGCAAAACAAGGCGGCAAGGTTTGTACTCAACAATTATAGCAGAACATTTAGCATGATGGAAGGTAAGTGTAAATTATCGTGTTAGCGCTGTTCGCAGGTAGGGATGGATGGCCGTAAAATACTAAGATAGAGAAACACAAGACGCACTGTTAAAAAGGTGAAAAAGGAAGATTACGTTTAATGATCAAAATTGGCGTATAATCCGCAAAACACAGACTCATCGCTCGCACGCACAACCGCCCAAGTCTCTCGCACTTCGCAGACTCCGCTCGTCGCTCGCTGTTCTCGCTCTGTATGTCTTCTTCCCACGATTTTGCACTCTCCTTTCGGCCACAGGTTCGAGCACACGTACAAGCACGTTGACACAAACACGCACACATAACACACACGCGCGCACCAACGGTTCCACGAAGTCGGAGGGTGCGTTCCTTCGCCTCGCCACTCGAGCCAACGGTGGTGTCCAACGGCGGCTTCAGGCCACACCTCTCGCTCTTCCCAGAGCACGAGTCCGGTCCGCCGACGAGGACCCGACCGCAAACCTCATGCCAGCCGGAGACGCATAAATCTGCGCTCCGAGGCCCCAACTCCAAGCATTCGGGGAAACAATGTCGAACGTCCTGCGGGGCACGAAGGCGCAAGGTGTCGTGTTCCGCTTCAGGCGTTGTTTCGAGCAATAGACCTCTACTGGGGTACGTCACAGCGTGACGTCACCGGCGCACGTGCAAGGCGGTGGTTGGCAAAACACCCCCGCTGATGGCTCAGTGTGGTGCAGTCGCGCGGTGTTTGGGGCACGCTTTTCTGTTTGTTTTAAGCTTAAACTTCATCTTATTGTGGCGAGGTTAGCTGTGGTATGTGTCAGAGAACATCTAGATGTGTGGTAAACTGCATGACGGAAAACTTGCCACGCTGGCTGGCTGTTTATCATCAAGGAGTGAACACACGGGGCGGCCTGTGCGAGGAACAGCGGCATCGTCTTCGAAAATGTGCAGCGTTTATTGCGGCGTGTAGTGTGCGTTGAAAGGCATCGACAATATTGGTTCACCTTTACGGACGGTGAAACTGAGAATATTGTGTGTGGTGTGTGCTGTGTGAATAACGATGCATTTTGTTTGTGAAAGCATTGGCACTTGTGGGCCAGTCTCAGTAACCGGTTGTCGACGGAACATCACGATTCGACATTTTAGTCAAGGTAAAAATGCATTTCACGCGATCATCTGCGAGTGCGTACGTCTCAGCGTTTGCGCTGCGTGCAGAAAAAAAAAGTGCATAATCTCCGGACTGAAAGGTACGACTACGCATGAGCTGTTAGCATGTTTTAGCACCGCCGAAGCGGCATATACTCTTCGCCATGGCGAATACGCAAACCCAGTAAAGGTATAACTCGTATTATTGGAGACCTCATACGTCTTGATGAGAACAGTGGAGATTCTGGTTTCTCATATACTTGGTACCTTTACGGCTGGATCTTTATGAAGTGACAGTGCGCATTACAAGTTTGTGTACCGAGTCTAAAGGAGCAAAGTAAGTATGCAAACACGTTGTAGGCATCAGATGCAGCGAGGTAACTGCGCAAGAGATTATGTATATAATTAAGTTATCAGGTTTCAAATCACATAAATTTTTAGTGGGTTATGAGGAACGGCGTAGGGGAGAGCTTCGCTTTAATTTTCACGAGGATTTTTTAACCTCAGCCTAACGCACGGCAAAAAGTGTTTGCATCTTTTTTTTTTCGTTTTTTTTTCATTCATCTCCGATCAGAATTTTGTGCAGTGAGAATCTCATCCGTTACCTCGCAGACAGCAGCTCAAAAGCATGCTGCCGTCAATGTTGCACCTCGTTTCAAAATGTAGTGAACATGTCGCGACGTTAAGTACGTACATATCCATATCATGCAAATATTTTACAAAGCGCCAGTCACCGTGAACATGCAGAACCTTCGCTTTCGAAGGTTCACTATCTACGACAAGCAAATCACCACAAGCTGTGAGTTTAAAAAAGCAATTCGCAGAAACTTCAGTCGAAGGAATGCATACACACGCCGCGCCGCTATGCAGAAAGATCCCGCCGGCGGGACTTTCTTGCCAGCCAGCACTTGCTCCGAGGGAGAAGATAGGGGGCGGGGAGCTCGCAGTGACGTCACACTGTTTGCAAACAGGGGAGAGGTCTATTCAAGCCGCGTTCATCGTCTCGTACCAAGTCTAGCTGGTGTTGCTCGTACTCGAAAAAGCAGAGCGCAGTAAAGTGGGGCTGCTTCCCCTTGCTCTCTCACATGTAAGACACACTACATCACATCAGACACACCCTGCGTAATAACAGAAATCATCCACCACACACGTACCCTCCCATCTATATTTATCGCCAACATCTACCACCCGCCATCCCAACCGATGGCCTCATTGGACTCCCTCTTCCGGGAGCTGCATCGACTGGCGGGTAAACATCCCTTGCTAATCGGCGGCGATCTCAACAGTCAGCATACTGACTGGGGATACAAGACAACCACACATAGAGGTCGCAGGCTCTGGCTGCTCCTACAGAACCTCAAACTCTCCGTCCACAACAACTTTCAGACACCTACACGCATAGGCAACAGTGTCAGTATGGACACTAGTCCGCATCTGGTGCTAAGTCGCTCCCTCCGTAATGTCACATGGACGAGAACACAGCACACACTAGGCAGTGATCATTACATTATACAAGTCACTGTCCCGTTCAAACCACCCCGGCACACCTCCATGACACACAAACTCATTAAATGGGACGCTCTCCGTGCTGCGCGTACCGCCCGCGCAGACAATCCCATCAGCGACATCAACGACTGGGTAGACTCTCTTCAGACTGACATCCAACATCATACGCAGCTGATTGAAACCACCACAGACACACCAACCCTAGACAACCGACTTGCCCACCTATGGGGTGCCTACCACAGCCTTCTAGAACGATGGAAACGGGGTAAACATAACAGAACACTAAAAAAACGCTTAGCCACTCTACAATCCCAAATCCAACAACATTCAGAGGAGCTATGCCGCTCCAACTGGGGGCAGATATGCGACGACATCGCCGGCAGGCTGACCACAAAAAGAGCGTGGCACCTCCTCCGACACCTCATCGACCCATCGCACACGAAAACCGCTACCCAGCACCACGTCACCCGGCTTATACACGCACACATGGACAACCCCACTGATCTCTTGGATACACTCCGCGACACCTACACATCGCCCGGCATACCAACTCCTCTTCCCTCATACACAGGACAACCGAACCCCGAACTCGATACCGATATAACCGAGGCGGAGGTCAGAGCCGCCCTTTTGACTCTTCGCACAAAATCCGCGCCCGGCGCCGACTGTATTACGAACACAACACTGCGTAACCTGGATGACTAATCGATCACTCGCATCACGGAGTACTTCAACCAGTGTTGGAAGGAAGGCACGCTTCCGCAGTCCTGGCGCCACGCGAAAGTAATTTTCATACCGAAGCCCAACAAACCACTTACACTCCAAAACCTTCGCCCAATCTCACTAACTTCATGTTTGGGCAAGCTTTTCGAGCACGTTGTGTTGGCGAGGCTCACACAGCATATGACAGAGCGTGACTTATACCCTCACAGCATGGTTGGCTTTCGCCCCCATCTGTCTACACAAGATGCCATGCTACAAATCACCCATGACATCTTTGACCCGCTCATTCCGGGCCACACCAAGGCAGTCCTGGCTCTGGACTTATCCAAAGCCTTTGATCGCGTTGAACATCATGCGATCCTAACAGCTCTTTCTCCACTGAATGTGGGTACACGTACGTACACTTACATTCAAACCTTTCTCACAGCACGCACGGCCGAACTTCAGTTCGGCCCACTCACTTGCCCAACATACACACTAAGGAGTGTCGGCACCCCCTCAAGGGTCCGTCCTGTCACCTTTCTTATTTAATGTCACTCTCATCCCTCTAGCACGACAATTGGCAACTGTTCCTCACCTAAAACACACCCTATACGCAGACGACATCACGCTCTGGTCTACCCATGGCAGTGACGGTGACATAGAGGACACCATTCAAACAGCCGCAAACCTAACGCAAAACTACGCAGCTGGTGTAGGACTTACCTGTTCTCCAGAGAAGTCCGGACTGCTCTGCATCCGTCCCAAAAGCCGCAACTCCCCTTCCTCCCCCCATCGTCATCGAACTGGATGGCAGATCGGTACCAGAGGTCGACAACCTCCGGATACTGGGCATGCATATCCAGAGGGATGAGAAGAACACTACCACAATCCGGAAACTCAAGCAGGTTGTAGGGGCGATTTCGCACCTCATCCGCCGGGTCTCAGGCCGCCACAGGGGCATGAAAGAGGGCGACCTATGTCGCCTTATTCATGCATTTGTACTCAGCCGCGTGCTCTACTCCACTCCCTACCTCCAACTCTCTCGCCGCGACACTGATGCCCTGGATGCCCTCATCCGTCGGGCATACAAAGTAGCCCTCCACCTTCCCATAAGTACACCTACCGATCGACTTCTCAAGCTAGGCCTTCACAACACTATCGGGGAACTCATAGACGCGCACCGCCAAGCACAATACCTTCGCCTCACACAAACCGACACCGGTCGGCATATTCTGCATTCTCTTGGAATCCAGATACCTGCCAATGATCCGACATTACTTCCCATACCAAGACCCCTGCACTGCGAACTCCTCATTACACCACTTCCCCGTAACATGCACCCCAACTACCACGACAAACGCCGCAGAGCTCGCGCTAGAACTCTACACCGATGTTACGGCTCCGAACCGGACGCCGTATGGGTAGACGCAGCCTGCGTGGGCGATGAAGCGGTCGCTGCCGTGGTGGATCACAAACTCTCCCCAATAGCTACACACACACTTCCTCCGGACACCTCCCCCGAAGCTGCAGAGGAAGCCGCTATTGCCTTCGCAATCGTTAGCACAGAAGCACGGTATGTCTTATCTGATTCCAAAACCGCAATCCTAAATTTCGCACGAGGCCGAGTCCACGTCCCTGCTTTTTGCATACTGGATTCGCCCGCTCCACCCCCGCCCCGTCATGTGGAGTTGATTTGGGTGCCCGCGCACTCCGGGAATCCAGGAAACGAGGCCGCCAACCTCTTAGCCCGAGGTTCTTTAAACCGGGCACGAGCGGCCTCCGATCCCGGATTCACGAAGGAGCGCGCGCACACTTTCAACGAGCTGACTCAGGCCTACAGGGCCGCACGTCAGCTCTATCCTCCACCTCACAAGTCCCTCAGCAACCGACAGGCCACCCTCTGGCGCCAGCTACAGACTCACACTCTTCCCTCTCCTCTCATTCTATCGCACTATCACCCCCTTTTCCTCACCTCAGCCTGTACTCTCTGCCCTGAACCTCATGCTTCTGCTATCCACATCCTTTCTCACTGCCCGGCGGATCCTCCCCCGCGGGCCCTAGAGCACCTAAAGACCTGGGAGGACTGGGAGACCCTACTGCGCTCAGAGGACCCGGTTGAGCAGACAATGGCTGCCGATCGGGCTGCCAGTGTCATGGACCACCACCAAATGAACGCTTGAGCGCAGCGGGGTCGTGCGGGGGGGCCCAGGAGCCTGCGTGCTCCGAACTCCTCTGTTATAAATAAAGTTTTTCTCCTCTCCTCCCTTGCCCTGCCCCTGCGAGCCGCCGCAAAGGGAGTCTCGCTGGTCTCAGCAGTCCATAAACAAGGAGGACGCCCCCTTCAAGTAGCCAACG
This sequence comes from Rhipicephalus appendiculatus, assembly GCA_030522465.1. Classification (NCBI taxonomy): domain Eukaryota; kingdom Metazoa; phylum Arthropoda; class Arachnida; order Ixodida; family Ixodidae; genus Rhipicephalus; species Rhipicephalus appendiculatus. Next base: position 10,593 of record JALIZH010027055.1, read on the forward strand.
AACACTCGCACGGCATAACAAAAAAAAAAAAAAAAAAGGAACGAACAAAACTCAAAGATGGGGAGCGGTCGCGTACACCGGTCGTCCTGACAGTCATTAACGCCCTGGTTAATGGAAGAAAAGAAATGATAAATGAAAAGAAAGAACGCGCACGGCGATACACAAATGGGATCGCTCCCTTCGGTAAAAGAAAAAGAAAAAAAATGTAACTGTTTGTTTAAGCTCGCACAGTTCGCTCGAAAAGTCTCACCGCGCACTGAAGTTCTCAACAGGACACGAACGTAACTACGGTGCACTCGCGTAGGGGTGAGTCTTGGCACAATTACGAGCTGAACATCTCGGAGCGGATTCCCGCCTTTTCCCATTCCCCGGCGATGTTGCGCATAGCTTCTCGTTCCGCTGCATTTGTCCGGTTGGGCCGGACAGTGACGGGTGCACTTCCAGGAATCTCCTGTACGTCCATCGAAATGATTTGTGTGCATCCAAGCTCGCTGAGGTTGTTCGCGAAACAACCCCGATGCTCATACAAGAGGTGCGCGAGCTCGCGACGTTGCACCGCTGTAACCGACGGACCGGCTCTCATTTCCTCACGCATATTCGGCCGTTGCGCTTCGGCAAGCATGATCTGCTCTGACTTAACCACGCCGCACTCTTCTCTGCAATCGTCGTCCTCTATTTCTTCGCAACCAGGGACGTCCACTTCGGCCGCGCGTCCAAGTCGTTGTCCTTTACGGAGGACAACCTCATCTTGTCCGCTCGTGAATACTGGTGCCGTAACCTTTCCGCCCTTCATGACAACGATGATTTCGCGCCCGCAGTTATCGAACAGCACTGGGTCAGCGACATTAGAATGCGGTGACACCCAGTTTACAACGTTGGTTTGCGGTGTGGTCTCCTCACCAGTATTCAAACGCACTTTAGGGCATGAAACATGGGGCTCCATGTGAGAGAATGGGCACTGGTCCCTATGCCAGAAATTCAAGCAGCCGCCCAATTTAGCATATGTCACGTATGGTAGCCCAGTATATGTGCGGCCGACAATCAAGTCGACCGACTGGGCCTCGTCTGGCACAACGAGTATAGGAATGCTCTCGCCAACTACACCATCAATCACTAAATCTGCCCTGCGCTTAGCGATCGCACGAACAGCTGGAACGCCCTGACTACCGAAACCATACAGGGCGGTAGCGTCTTCCAACAGTTTCGTTCCGCACTGCACTGCTGCAGGTTCACGCAATAGGCATCCAGAACTGCCGGTGTCGATCATGCCGACCAAAGTCTTATTGCCATTCCGTTTAACTTGCTTCAGCAGCGCACCAGGATTAATTCCTTCGCCCGATACTGCGTTGGTCTCGTTTCTGGGGCTACTTTCTTGGCAATGCTTCTGGGTATGCACAGTCTTTCCGCATTTTAGACATTTTTCCACACGCCTTTCCTCTGGGTAATCTCGAGAAATGTGTCCGAATTTCGAGCAATTATAGGATTTGCGCTCACCGTTTTTATTTGTGACTGGTGGCCGCCTGTCCCAGCTGTAGTACTGGAACGTATCCTGCAGAGGCGCCCCGGGTGCAGATCGCAAGCGAGGTGGGTCGCCCGTCGCTCTTTGCTCATTTGCTCCACCAAAGCATTCTCGTCGCTCACGGTCGATTCTCTCGAGTTCTTGTATATCATGAAGTAGGTCGTCTTCGTCCTCGTGCGACCTCCCAAGAAGCATCGTGCACAGTTCTCGCGATCGAAGACCGGTCAGCACCTGCTCCCTCGTGTCGCAGAAATCCAAGTGTGCATCCCCGCAAAGATGCACCTTGGCGTGGAAGTACGCAGCCGTGTTCTCGTTTCGCTGCTGAATACGCTCTTGCATGCATCCTCCATCGCTCCGTTGCCCGAGTCTGGCTGTAGAAAGTCTGCCGGAACATTCGCTCGAAATCGTCCCACGACGAAACCTCCGCGGCTTTCGAACGGTACCAGTCCTTCCCCGCGCCGACCAGGTGACAATCCCAGTTTCGAGCAGAAATGGCGTTGGCCACCGGTGAAGCGTCACCGTCTATCGCAAGCTGTCCATCCATTCTCGTGCTGCTGACGCGCAACCGTCACCAGCAAAGTCTGGAATGTTCTTACTCAAATCAGGCATCACCTGAAACGTATTGATGTCCGCCTGACGTGGAGCCCCCCGACGATTCTGGCTGCGGAAGCCGCCGCAGCACGTCCGCCAACAAGCGGTCTTTCGCGCAGAGCGTCGAAAAGTTCCCGCTTGCTGAGCCCAGCACAGTCGTCATCATCACGATGACCGCTCTCCTCCGGCGACGATCCGTCAAGCATGGCTGATGTTATGCACACTCACTGGCAGTTCACCATTCCTTTGTTCTCGCACTGGCGCGATCGCAGTCCTCGCTAGATTTTCGAACTGGTTCTTAACCTTTCCTAAAATTGGTCAAATCCCACTTCTGAGGATGTTGACGTTCATATCCAACTTCTGAGGATGTTAGCGTTGTTCGCACGCAGAGATGGCCGTAAAATAATAAGACACGACAGAAAACGCACGACGCACGCACTGTTACAACGTTGAAAAAGGAAGATTACGTTTAATTATCAAATTTCGGGTACAATACGCAAAACAGCAAAGACTCATCTGTCGCACGCACAACCGCTCATGTCTCTCACAATTCGCACACTCCGCTCGTCGCTCGCTGTTCTCGCTCTGCCTGTCTTCTTCCCGCGCTTTTTCACTCTCCTTTCGGCCACAGATTCGAGCACACGTACACATACGTTGACACAAACACGCACACATAACACACACACGCGCACCAACGGTTCCACGAAGTCGGAGGGTGCGTTCCTTCGCCTCGCCGCTCGAGCCAACGGTGGTGTCGAACGGCGGCTACAGGCCAGGGCCCAGGCCTCCTGCTCTTCCCAGAGCACGGGTCCGGTCCGCCGGCGAGGACTCGACCGCAAACCTCATGCCAGCCGGAGACACATAAATCTGCGCTCCGAGGCCCCAACTCCACGCATTCGGGGAAACAGTGTCGAACGTGCTGCGGGGCACGAAGGCCCAAAGTGCCGTACGTGTTTCGAGCAATTCAAGCCGCGTTCATCGTCTCGTACTCGCGAAAAAGCAGAGCTCAGTAAAGTGAGGCTGCTTCCTTTGTCCTGCCCCGGCGAGCCGCCGCGAAGGGAGTCTCGCTGGTATCAGCAGCCCATAAACAAGGAGGACGCCCCCTTCAAGTGGCGAACGAACACTCGCACGGCATAACAAAAAAAAAAAAAAAAAAAAAAAAAAACAGGAATAAACAAAACTCAAAGATGGGGAGCAGTCGCGTACAATCGTGGCAGGCGCTACAAGACCGGCGGAAAAACCTTAAACTCAAATTTTTTCGCGATGTTTACCATTCCAAAACCGGTATTGAGCGAGAAAGATACATCAAGCCACGCAATTATGTGTCGTTGAGACGCGACCATGCGCTGAAAGTTCACGAGTTCCCTTTCAGAGGCGACGTCTTCAGGCATTTTTTTTTTTTCAAGAGTCGTAATATAATGAAATGCTCTATTGCCTGACATTGAGAACATTTTGGACAACGCTGTGTTTTCGCGCTATTTGTTATGTTATGTTATGTCATGTTAATTTGGTGTTTTATGGCGCGAAAGCAGCTGAGGCTATGCTGCGCCAGACACAAGGTGTTAAGAAGAAGGTAGTGAGATGATGAAGTTCTAAAGCTTATTTAAAAAACCACATTCTTTTAGAAAGTTTAGCACGTCAGGCAGGGGTACTAGAGAGTCATCTCCTAACAGCAGAGCAGGGTGTAAGGGTATGTGTTGTTTGTATAGTATGCTGAAATATTTTTGTCTCTGTGTTTCAACGTCTGGGCATGTGATAATAATGTGTATAAGTGTGAGTGGTTCTTGGCATTTTTCACAGATTCGCTGTTCTTCTTTTGCGAGTAAAAAGTTGTGTGTCAAGTGTGTGTGTCCAATGCGAAGTCGGCATAATATAACTTCAATAAACCGTTGTTGGTAACGGCAGGTCTTCCATTCACCGAGTATGGGCTTCACCATGTGGAGCTTGTTATTCGTGCATGTGTCCCACTGTTGTTGCCATTTTGCTAGTAGAGCTATACGAATTGTTCTCTGGATGTCTTTAAAGGGAATTTTCACTTTTGCTACTGTTTTGTGGGCTGTCATTGAAGCATATTTATCTGCTCTTTCGTTCCCAGGTACCCCAACATGACTTGGGACCCAGCAGAAACGGATCGAGACTGCCTGGCTGTTTAAGTATACCATGTTTAAAATGTCACCCAATAATGGCTCACATTCGGATTTCATATGTAGAGCTTTTAGTGTGCTTAATGAGTCGGTGTATATGATTGCTTTCTGGTATTTGCCATCGATGATTTTCCGAACTGCTTCACTCAAGGCATAAGCTTCAGCTGAAAAAATGGAAAAACTACCAGGTACTCTCACAGAAACTGCACTGTCCGCTGTCGCGATCCCAATACACACGTGGTTTTCTGTTTTTGAGCCATCTGTGTAAAATTCTTCGTAATCCCTATATTCGTGTTGAAGTGTATGGAATTCTTTAATTATGTGTTCTGGTGGAGTGCTTTTTTTGTTGAAACGGCCGAGTGAAAACTCGCAAAGCTGTGACAGGTCGAACCATGGCGGCAGTCTTGGCGGTTTAATAGCGACATGTAGTGATCCTTCAGGGATGGTATAAAAGCGGCAGTATTCCTCGAAGCGTAGGACAAGTGGTTTGATTAGGTTAAGTTTGTTGAGGTAGTGTAGGCGCCAGTTACACATTGTGGCAATTTCGTAGCAGATGTGTTCAGGTGACGATCTTGTTCTTAAAACATATGACAGGGTTAGTAATGCTCTTCGATGACACAGAGGAGGTTCGTTGCATTCTACGTATAGACTTTGCACAGGCGATGTTCTGTAAGCACCACTGGACAGACGGATACCGAGGTTGTGTATAGGGTCAAGACGGCGAATGTATGAGGCTCGCGCTGAGTCGTAGACAACGCAACCGTAGTCTAAAATGCTGCGTACAAGAGATCGGTAAATACGTATAAGGCAGAGTCGATCGGAACCCCAGTGCTTATGGGAGAGTACTTTGAGAATGTTGAGTGCTCTGTTTGCCTTAGTTTTCAGAGCGTTTATGTGTGGCAGAAAGTTCAGTTTTCGGTCGAATGTGATTCCTAGAAATTTGTATTCTTGTTTTACCGGCATTTCGATGTTGTTTAGTTTGAGAACAGGGTCAGGGAACAATCCTCTTTTTTTGTGTAAAGAGAACAGCGGTGGTTTTTTGGGCTTGAAAAGCGGAAACCATTTTGGTCGGCCCATCTCGTAAGTTGATTTATTGTAATTTGGAGTTGCCTTTCACAGGATGATAGGCTGGAGGCACGGCAGGCGATTTGGAGATCGTCAACGTAGATGGAGTGCATGACTGTAGGGGGTATAGTTCTGTTGATGGAGTTCATTTTGACAATGAAAAGAGTGGTGCTCAGAACGCAACCCCTGTGGTACACCATTTTCTTTGGACAAATATTTGTGATAATACCGTACCCAGACGTACTTGGAATGTTCTATTAGATAGGAAATTACATAGGCAGTTAAGCATTCTTCCGCGAATACCCAAGTTTGCTAGATCTGTGAGAATCCCATATCTCCAAGTTGTGTCATATGCTTTCTCCAAGTCAAAGAAGACGGCGAGACAGAGCTGTTTGTGTAGAAATGCTTGTCGTATTTCTTGTTCCAGCCTCACGAGATGGTCAGTGGTGGAACAGCCCTTTTGTATCCACACTGGTGTGAGTCTA
>JALIZH010027057.1:0-36650 GCA_030522465.1 Rhipicephalus appendiculatus
GCCATCGCTCTGATCTTACCCTCGGCACTGACGATCCCAAAGATACGAGCCCCTTTTCTTTTTCTTTCTCTGTCTCCCTAACTATACCCGCATTTTGTTATGAAGAAGAAGCGTGCCTTCACACTAGGCGAGAAATCACCGAACGTCACCTCCTAATTCGTTCTTTACAGGTTGATGCTTTCGACAATTTGTGAACATGTACAAAGCATGCAGAAATATGACTCACCAAATTTCTGGTTTTATGTGTAAATTTCTTCCTGTACTAGTATATTGCACAAACAAATAATTAATAGCGCAGCCCTGACTTATCACCGCGTTTACGATGCGGTCGAACTCATCCAGCAACACAGAATGAAGGACATCAGGTGAGAAGTCTTGGTTTACTCATTACGCCAATCTGATTTCTTAAGTAAGCGTTAGAATGCAACTCGGGCATTATTCGCTGTATTTTTTTAGGTGCAATCCCAGTCAGGCACATCCGTTTAGGCAGTCTAAGCCTTACCTACCATAGAGTAAAGAGAAAAATAGTTTATCAGCATTGCAAATGTGTGATCAATGTAAGGAGCTGCTTAGAGGTGTACTTCAGGTTGTCGGTTTCTGGTGCCACCAAAATTATGAAAATAATGCATCTATTCATGGATTTTCAGAACTACAGTAGGCACTGCTGCCGTTCACACGCTGTGCATTGTGAATATCGGAAATAATCAGCTCGTCAGGTGCTGTCGGCACAGGATCTGAGATTATGCTGCTGTCGGTCATAGTGAATGAATGGGAGTCAAGGAAACAAAGAAAGCCGGGTGGTGTCTTCTTTTAAGCTGCTCAATGGTATTTATTATTATTCACCTGTATAACAAGTAGCACGAGAAGTATGCTTGCAGTGGATGTGCGGCATGCAGATCAGCCAGGACACTCGTTCAATAAAAGGTGGAGCGCCGAACACTTCTTACACACAATGTCTTTAACTGTCATCAAGAAAACTTTCTTTTGTTGGAGATAGAACTAGCCTATAGAGAAAAAGGAGTCCGCAAGTTGGCAACCTTATGAAATCAACACGGAGACATCCTATTATTGAGCACATTTCTTAAAATCAAGGAAGGCATACTTTTGTCGATAATATAGAAGGCGCAGTATGAATGCCACTTTAAGATCCCTGCGGTATGTATTTAACCGATGTTTCAAATAAATTTTATCAAAGTTTTGCGGCGTTATTGAAGAATTCTATAATAATATTTTCAATTTTATGATAAGCCACACCCGACAAAATAAAGTATAATGTATTGTGAATTTAAAAAAAAACATTCAAGTCGTATTTCCCGGTGATACAAGTATGCGACATTCTGTCAGAAAGAGCGGCTCTGAGTAAAAGCAACTAGTGTAAGTGTAAAGCACTTTTACCACTGCAAACATTTGCATGTCGTACAATGGTGTATTTTCGAACAACGCGTTTCAATATGCGAGGAATTTTGTGTGCCATGTATGCAGAATAAAGTGCGTCTGATTTCTCGGTACACCAATGTTCCACAATAACACTGCGTGATGTTGAAAAGCTGTGGTCGATATAATAAGGTTAAGTCGCAGCAGCCTATTGCTACTGGCTATGAAATGTATCGTGATGAAATAACTCACTTAGGTGAGGACCCGTCTTCACCCAGACGTACCTGCTTGAGCATCCTTTCTGCTACTCCTCAACGAGAGAGGAGGTTAGTCGCAGGAAGGTCGCTGTAGTACCGTACATTCATTGCTTCTCTTACGACCTAAAGAAAATAGCAGCGCGAGCAGACATCAACGTGGTTGTTTCGGCGCCGAACAAACTGGGTAGCGTATGCCGGAAAACTAATCCAAATGCAGTGATGAAACCTAAACGTACAAAACGGCACATTAACAGATATGTGGATTCCTGTACGGGCGTTGTATACAGGATTATGTTAAGTTGTGTAAAGAGTTACATAGTGGAGACGTGCCGGTGTGTAAACGACAGGCTGCGGGAGCATAGCAACAAAGTGAACAAGACACCAACATATGGATTTCTGTCTCTGCATTTCAAGAAATGCAAATGTAATCCACGCTTTCGAGATACCGCCATCTTAGGTAGCAGTGGGTGCGATGTAACACGCTTAGTTGTAGAAGCTGAATGGATGGATTGCGCTGGTAGTGCATGTGTCAGCAGTCCGACGATTGCGCTCTCAAGAAAGGAGTACCAATACCTGCGCATGAGCTGAAGGGTGCGATAAATTAATTTTGTTTTTCCTTGTTTGATGTGGTTCTCATGCAGAATTAACTGGTAAAAAGAATACTGATCAAGAATTGGTTGCGCTCCACACGTGTTAATTAAAACTGTGTGCAAAAGAAGTGTATAAGAACTGCGTGGTGCCCGATAATAAACCAATTGTTGGAAATGTAACGCTGTGTGTGTGTGTCTCCGTGCTATGATCCTGTGTTCCGTTTCTTTGCGCAACCATTGTTATTCAAATATGCCGAACAACAAGCCCACCTTGCAACTTTAGGCGCAAGGAAATATACTTGAAGATATTGGTAGCAGTTCTGCAGAAAAAAAAGCCCTCAAAGTATAAATCAATAACAGCTATATGAAAATGGTGCGATGTCATCTCTCTGATGCTGTTCACCGCTGCTTCAAAGGACGAATCCTGATCTCTAGACTGACGACGTCATACGAGAGTGGCTGGAGTGATCACTGGCGCAGCTTTGAGACGACAATGCTTAAGTTTATGGTACTAAGGAGTGGCCTTGCAGAACAAGTCATGACTACTAGAAATAGCAAGACGTTGGATGTTTCTTTGAAAGCCAAAGACTCATCCAGGTATCCGTCGGCAACTGAACCGCCCATTCATTCATCCGATAGTCTGTTACTGCATCTATCCTGGTGTTATGTCACGGCATTGTGTACCTCGTCAAGATCCACATAGAGCAGATAAAACTGATATTCTTTCTTTTGGGATTACTATATGACATGTCCTGCACACATATTTAAAAAAAAATAGTACACAAGCCAAGGTAAATGTTACTGATAGCTTATATAGAAGCAAATACGTTCAGAAAACGGCCTCTCATCAGCTGCTCATGGGGCTTCGCGTCATCTGTGTGAGGACAGAACGCTTCCGGTGAAACAGAAAAATAAAGCGGATGTGACGCAAGATCCCGCAAAAAGTGACGTCACTTTGTTGGCAGAAGCGCAAAATTGGCTTCAAGTCAACGGCCATTGAACCTATATCGACTCATGACTAGACACCGGTGCCTAAATGTACTACCGTTTAAATCGCCTTGGTTTTACTAGGACACATTATTCCTACAACTTTTATCCGGCGTTCGTGGAGTCTTCCGCAGCTGAATTAGCGCAAGCAGCAGCGTACCGCTCAAATTTTCAACTTTGATTATGTGAATCGTACAAAACAGATGCCTTAATGTGCACTTTGGTTGTGTGAATGCTGTGCATTTGTTCTAAAAAAAAAAAGAAATGACACCTAGTCACACCAAAATGATCGTACTTCGGTTGCTATTCAGTGGTCACAATAACACAAATTGATTACACGGTAGAAAATGAGCACCAAGCGTGGTAATAAGTACAAAAAGTTCGTCCACAATACGTACACTACGGTTTGCCTCATAATCCGATAAACTATCCTTACGTAACGTATACAGGCAAAAAAACTGTAGTGTGATCGATAGCTTAGCGAGCTGCTCACCGATAACAGGAATAATAGGAGGCACTGCGTGTTGACGAAGCAAACCGGGCGACATTAAAAATGATGCAAGAGAATCCAGCGTGAACACTACCCCGAACCGCGACCCCAGGACTTACCTAGAAGACATGGGTCGCCAGGCTTACGTGTGTTCCTATTGCACCCTTGCACAGTACATCGTTTCGCGGGTACCGAGGCAAGTGTTAGGCTTTAAATTTTCTCCGCATCGTACCGTTACCCAACGGACAGCGTACTCAACACATTCACCGATGATAAAGCGCACCTCACAACTCCACGCGCAGCAAAAATGAAAATTCTCACCCTAATAATCCACGGAACGCATGCTTGTGCGAAACGGCAAAACACGTGAGGGGACACACGTGTCTTCGCAGAGGAACTTTACGAGTGCGCCCTTCCATACACCGCAAGCGCTGCACTGAATAATATTAATGGCGTGCGCCTTTCTGAAGGGTGCACTAGAAAAAAGCTTTTCGTAATTATTAATTAAACATTGTCATATATTCTTTGATCATTGCACGTACATAATGTTGTTTCGGTAATAAACGTGATTCGCAAAACATGGAGATTGCTTCGATAAAACTTTCTTTTTTGCTAAGGTGTTCGTTTCCTCCACACCTAGCCCTTCAATCACAGCAATCATAACTCCCCCCTGATTATGAAGCTGGCAATAGTCTCTGAACCGCTTTTCGCCGGTAGGTTCACGACCTATTTGGATTCACCTCGTACAAGCCGTGTTTCGTAGACAAAACGAGGGGAATTGGGAGCAAAAACAACTTTTACCCACCTTGGACACCTTGTTGTGCGCAGTACACGTCCTCGTGGAACTTCTCGCTTCACACGAAAAGGTTCACTGTCATTTTGAATAGCGTGTCTTCATGTACACTGCATAATATGGGTCTTACTTAGCAGTGCACAATTACTCCGTTCCCGTAGTTATTTCTAAGGTATAAAAACCCACTAGCCCGGCAAGTTACTAGCAACAGCTAAACTGTTTAAGCCGGAAGTAGGGCTGTTAGGTTTTAGCATAAAAAAAACCCGTCAAGTGAGGACGTCGCCATGCGTCGCTTAGCAATGCGTCGGATGAAGGACAAGAAGAGGAAAAGAGTACATAATTGGAGTGAGCGATGATAAGAAATAATTAAAACAAATTACGATTTCGTGTTGCGACGAGATTCGAAGTCAGGAACACATGGTCCGAATGCGAGTGCCCTAACCACACCACTTTGCAGGCACGCTAGCAGAACAAGAATTTACGGGAGCCAAATGGTTGCGTTGCTATGGGCGAGAAAACGCGAAAAAATAGAGAAGTCAAATATAGAAGCAAAGAAACTGAAACAGAGAGAGTGAAAGAAAGCGTAGAATAGCCATATATAGTATAGTATAGCAAAAAAGTGGGAAAGAGATGCCATGGTAAGAAGGGAAAGGGGAGGGGGAGAGTAAAACGCAGCATAGCCATGTATTCTACAGTACAGCAAGATGATGGGAAAGGGACTTGAGGGTCAAGAGGACTCGTGGGAGATGAGCCGGAGGAAAAAAAACCACCAGCTTCGAGTTTTCCCTTCTTCGCACCGCCAGTGCGTAGCTTCCCGAAAATTTTTTGTCACATTACGCTGGCCAATTTCTTGATTTCACTACGGTCGTCAAAATCTAAGGCATTCTTTACTGCTTTTCTCTGTCACTTGTATCAATCACATACCGCTGCCGGGGAACCGTACGCTGCATGCAGCCTGTAGCTCCACTACTCGAGTTATGCGGTAAAGTGGAATATCTTCTAAGCCTTGCTTGCTCTCTACTCCGCACCACTGTATTAAGTTCTCGAAATGTTACGCCTCACGCAGGTCGTTATAAAGCTGCTCGCGGGCTCCTCAGCTCTGTACAAAAACATTGCTGTTACCATCCAAGTTTTTTTATCAATGTGTTATTAACCGGTAAATTTCAGCGAATGAACACGTTTTAAATGCGTAGGACTTTACGGGCCCGGCTTGTCACCCACCATTAGATCTAATGTGCGTCGATCACGTTCGACATGAAGTGGTCAATACAGCCCTGAAAGAAGGCTAGCAATGCTTTAAAGTACTGTGAAATAAACGAATAATGCCTGGAATATTATAATTAATAAAAATGATCAACTAATAATCGCAATAATTATCTCCAAATCGCTAATGCTTCGGAAACATGTGGCTGAAACTCGTGCTCCGCAAAAAGAGGGTGCCACCGCCTAGCCAAGCGCGCGGTTGGTTCTACCACTGCTGCTTCTGCTGCAAATTCGTCGCTACATATAAAGTGACAAGCAACATTGCGGAAATCACTGCAGACGTCACGTATCTGAACTGCCGCAACAAGCAGAAAGTAGATAAAGCGCCGCGAAAAGGAGTTTGGGAATCTCCATAACATGATCCTACCCGTGCCGAGGAAACCCGACATGCTTACGCCAAACATTCACGTTATGGACGTTATGACAAACGGAGCAGTGGGAACTCTACGAACGTCCACCACTGGGTGACCATGCTATGTACTTTCTCAGGTTTCACAGTAGTGAAGCTGCAATTAGTGCATGATTTAGTGGTACATCAAACGTATTTGTTTTTTAGTGAACTCAAAGGAGTTGCATCCTCAAATGCATGTTCTTGAAGCAAATTCAATATACCTTGCCGCCATGTCTTTCTTTTCTTGTATACCACACACCCGGTAGATCCAGGTCACTGATTACCGTGGCGCTGTCAGAGCAACCTAACAATCTCGGTTGGAATGTGACGAGCGCCGACCAAGCTACAGCGATCAGCTGTAGTGTTAAATTCAAGTCAGAATTTTACCATAGGATCTTAATGTGTTTCACTTATGCTATAGCGCCCGAAGTTTAAGCGGTAGCTGGACAGAAACTCTTCAAAGTGTTTTTAAATGGATGACAGCGTCGATTAACTAAGATTAAGACAATGTGCGCATGACTGCGCTAAAAACAGCTTCGTTTAGCTTGGTCTCGACTATTTGTTCTTGTTCATGTAATTTAGGCCGATCAGCACTCTTCACATTTTATAGTGTATTCTTTGCATTTATTACTTCAAAGTATCAAATATAAGAAATATAAATTTGTTTTATTCACACCTACATAAGTTACTGCAAGAATATGATATATTCCTGTGAAACTTTTACTTGCCTAACGGGTTATTGTTCCCACTCACAAGAGAAAAATACCACAGCATCAGTGCTGCAGCAGGACCTAGGTGTTAATACGACAGGTAATTACCGGAAAAGCTCTTAGAATAGAGCCAGCGACGACGTCAAAATGTGCTTTATTCGATGCCATTGAATGTGATGACTTCACCAGAAGGCAGAGGCAGCTCTTTGGACACTAGCGGTACGGTGTCGTATAATGAGAAATGAAGTACTGGATATTACCGCAGCGATCACATTGGTTATTTTTTGGAGAACATTTCTCTTTGCGCACGTCATCACGATGCTTAGTCTTCATCTAAGTGCATAATGAAAGGTAGACGACGAGTAAAACCTTCGCTGTCAGTCTAAAGGACTGAATCGTGGAGATTAAGTCAATGCTGAAAGGATATTAAGCGGGGCGATTGGGGATAATTACGCCATGAAAAAGAGCTAATACACAGACAAAGGAAAGTGGATGAGCTTTCGTCTATGTTGTGGGCTGTTTGCGTATAAACTTCAGGGGCTATATTCACAAATATTTAGGTATGTGATTGGTCTTTGTCATCGGCTATTATCTTCCCTCATGATATATCCAACGTCGCGATTCCACTTAATTTCTATGAAGACCAATACTAGCATTAGGCGTTTTTTTTGTGTATGAATACGCACAAAGACTAGTCACGATGCATCGGTGATTTAATACTGCCTAAAATTGTGTGGCATAAACTCCAAAATAAACTAAAGCAGTTTCGCAGTAGTGGTTACAAGCCCGAAGGAAGGGCGAAGTTGGGGCACGTCCTTGGTTTGGGGGACGTTCTTTTCCAGGATGTTAAATTGAAGGATGCCAAGCGAAAAACCAAAGACCTGTTGACGAAGCTGAGCCTCAGTATACTTGTCCAGTTTTTTGACTAGAAAGAAAAGATGGCTCTTCAGATGCTTTACGGAGCTGAGATTCACAAGGTTGGAACACATTTTCGTGTGATTATTTTCGAAAAAGCCACGTGGCAAATGTCAGTTGCCTTATGGTTGCAAGGTTACTTAAATTTGCTAAGTTAGCACTTGTTGTCATCGTTCCTTTGCCCGCTGTGTACCTTATGCGCTTACGTTTTCAAGTGTGGATGAATTGAATGGCTCCTATCGAATACCGTCCACTCAAACGTATTATCCATTTTCTTTAGCCAAGCATGTGTATGACAAGAGCAGTGTGCATTGCATCAACTATTATTAAAAGAGCTAAAAATATCTGGACTATATGTTAACATAAATCGACAAGTTGAGTGAAAAGCGAGCTGCAGTGAGTGACGGAACAAAGATGTTAATGTACACCAATCTCGTAATATTGTAGTCCTATGGTCTCCGTGATTACTGACCCAATGTATTGGACACGTTAGTCTGAGCTACCATAATATCTCTGGCATGGCATTTCTAATATGCGGGGCACATTCTTATTGTTTGAAAAAAAACTTAAATGGTGCGCGCCTGCCGTGGCTCCAGTCTTTTTCCAACCATGTCAAGGACATTGAGCTACATCTCTTCCCTTTTTCGCAAACACACCTGGCTGAAAAGAAAGAATGGTATTCTAAACTGTCGTAGTGCTGGTAATCACGAAAAGTTGCATGAAATATCTGGTAGATTAGGTTTGACAACACACAACTTTGGCTGTTTTACCTGAATCAGTTACCATTACGAGTCGCCTCTGAACCGGTGTTATTGCGACAAAAAAAAATTTACGCCGAGAGACCTGAAAGGAAATTGACTTTATCTGCAGTAGATGCGTTGATAGTTGATATTATGGGTAGTGTTCAAGAAGGGCAAAAATGACCTTCTGGCGGAAAACATATACGGAACAGCGATTTTAATGGGATGATGATCAAACGATGGTGTAATCCGACCTTGCAGTTTTACAGCAGAGCTGTAATGGTTGAGGTTTCCCGTGTGTCATAAATAGAAACTTATCATCATCATCAACTGGCACGTGCTCTATTCCTCCTCTTCTTCATTTCCTTCCTTTTCCTCTTCTGCTTCGCTATGAGAACACGTGCACCGATTTGTCCGACGCGGGATGTAATATCGCTGTATCCGATGATTTAACTCACGTTGTTCACAGAACCACTAGGATGTTCAATTCGGGACCTTGTTTTCGTTGCGGCTGAGCCATTGAATGATGACTTCGAGTGTGAAGTTGTAGAAGGTCTTTCAGATCACAATGCACTCTTTGTTAACTTTTTTGTTACGAGCGAACGTAAGAAACCAGAATAGGGTCATTCCACGCCAAACGTCCCAGCCATTTTGGCGACCATCTCAAACGTATTCGAAAAAAGCGTGCTTATTTGCTTTATTGAAAGCAATGAATTGCTAGAATATTACTGAGAGAGAAAAATTTTGGCCACGTGGGTGCCTTCTGAGTTTCCCAGAATGTCGTCTGGGTGTTGTTTGTGAGAATAATTATTCTAAGAGTATCGTTTGTTGTTTCTACACCAAATTTGCTTTACACATTAAGCAAAGGTGTTTGTGTAAGGTGCTTTAAGCCGAATAATATTAGTGCCAGTTTTCTGCCATGTAAGCCTCCAAGAATTTAGCCAAAATGTTCTATGTTTGCATTTTTTCCATTGCAATATTTTGCATTGCATGAATATCTGAACATTGAATACTTAGTCCACAGAACATATAGTTTGCGCAAAAAATATTTTCAGACCCCTCAAGTTTATAAACTTTACGGCAAAAAATCACGAATTTCAGAAAATCGTCATTTTTGTCCACATTGTGACGCAATTTGCACCACGTGGTGGTCCAATTAAAAATCAGCTTTATACCTCAATCGAAAGCAAATGAACAGTTCTTATATGGCAAGTTTTATCATTACAATTTCTGTTTTAAGGAAGAAAATAATTTTTGAAGTTTCCCATTGATGACAATGGGGAACTTCAACAAGGAAGCTGTCCTATGACCGAATGGGCATATAGCCGTCAATGGGAAACTTTGAAACTTATTTTCTTCCTTAAAACAAAAATTGTAATGATAAAACTTGCCATATAAGAAGAACTAAGAATTTACGCCTTCTTAAAAATATTTTTAATTATAATGTTAAGACGTTTATTTGCCCGTACTCAGAGATACTGCGTAATGGCGACAGCCACGGCCAGGCACGCACTCTCAGCGCGAGCGGCGTCCTTTTTGCAGATGACCTACTACCCAATGGACAACGAATATCCTGACGACGTCCGAAAAAGAGCCGAACGTCCTCGTCCCAGAACGGAGGTTCACCGGCCGTTCAGCGGACGGCTAGTATTGGATGTCCTAAAAACACCTTCCGACAGACGTCTGAAGGATATACCAGATGGACGTTTTTAATAATCCATGCGTGCACATCAACAGGACGTCGAGAGAAGATGGCCGTGCGGACATTTCAAGGCTGTTTAGATCCAAACAGCAACACGATAGTTCATCTGGCAATGCTTGAATCTGATTTTGCAGCACATGGTGACCACCGCCAGTTTTTATCTTTCGGAAAATGTGTGATTGAGGAAATGACGATTATCGTGCCATTTTTCGCGACTACTTTCATACTTAAGAGAAAGGTTGAATGATATATTACTATCAACATTTGGGTAAGCATATTCTTGTCAAGCCAAGGCGCTCATATGAAAACGATGCTTTCAGCAACACGCTCGCGCAACTGCGACCGACAACAGGAGCGAAACGCAGGCGCGCATTGACGCGCACGCCAGCACGCATCAGCTCCGGCGGTACGCGGCACTTGCGTCGCTCATGTTCCCGCTACGTTCGCTCTGCTGCTGCTAGTGTCCCTGCTAGTGTCGCTCTGCTGACTAGTGCCGCTAGTGGCGCTAGAGGACGGACGTGTTTTTCGTGGGCTCCGGAATGACAGTGACAGATAAGTTTTTTCTGCATGATTCGAGCTTGCTTTTATACGAGTACATAAGCCACTAGATTGAAGCTTAATTGGGGTTACAACTGTGTACTGTTTCTTGTGTGACAGTCGCGTGGCTTCTTTTTTTTCTTTTTTTTTTGTTCGGCCACCACGTGGCTGAAGGGTACACAAGTGCTTTGAAGCATACTGGCGGAGTTTTGTGGGACCTTTTGGCTTTGAGTGCATGTAATCCGAAGTGTGAACGATCTAGCCATGGTCAGAAAGACCGTAAAGACCGTAAGGGTGCGGAATGGGATGGAAAATAGAGGATGACAAGGCAGAGCAAGCTGACGCCAAGTGTAAGCATTGCGAGTTAGAGGCGAAAATGGAAATAATGATGGCTGCCCAGAATAAGCTCAAGGTAAAAATCGCCGAGCTGGAGAATGCGTTGGCGACAGAGCGAGAAAAAACGATGGCTATGGGAGAAAGGCTTAAGTCAGCTGAGGAAGGGTTAGCGAAGGCAGTCATGGTGAACAAGGAAGCAAGCGACGGCGGGAACAGGGGGGGCATCAACCCCCATAGTGGGAGACGCGAAGGGGGGAGACAGGTGCAGGGGTCACAGGACCCAGTTTCCGCGAGCTGGTTTTGGGGAGGGGGTGGGAGCAAAACAGCGGCGGTTGCGCGAGCTGGTGACCGAGGCAGTGGCCAGGTACGGGACAGTCCAGCAGAAAAGTCGGAGCACGTGATAATGGCCGGGGACTCGAATTTAGCTAGATGCGCAGAAGCAGTCAAGGAAAGGGTGAGAGGCGACAAACGAGTTTTAATAGGGACGTTCCCGGGACGTAGGCTGGGATCAGTGATGAGACAAGCTAGCGCAGAGCTCGCAACTAAAGCTAATGGACGTAACCTCGTGATAATAGCGGGAGGTCTAAACGACGTCTTGAATGAAGAATCAGCCGAACTAGCGACCACATTGGCGAAAGGGGTCGATGACATGCGCGCCAATTCCCCTCAGGTGCTGATAGTGGTATGCACAATACCGGAGGTACCGGTGCGTGACGGCAACCTGCAAAGAGTGGTTGTCGACGCAAACAAAGAGATATGACAGATGAGTCGAGAGAATGGCATCGAGGTAGTGGAAATAAACAGAGAGGTGCACAGGTGGGGTGGTTTTCGAAGAGACGGAATACACTTCAATATGAGGCTTGGTCATGAGGTGGGCTGGCGACTTGCAGGACGCGCAGTAGCTTTTTGGGGGGGGCACGCGGGCCCTTCGGTGTCCAGGGTAGCGTGTAATGAGGACAACAACCAGGGGGGACTCTGTGACAGGTAATATAGCGAAAAACCAGAGAAAAGGTAAAAGAAGGGAGAAGGCGCGTGTCGCAATTGGTTACATTAACATGCAGGGTGGCAGAAAAAAGGCAAAATGGTTAGAGATTGAGGGACAGTTAAACAAGGAACAGATAGGTGTTTATGCGGCTACAGAAACACACCTTAGAGACTTGGAAGAGCCGCCACATATTGACAATTATATTTAGGAAGGATGCAACAGGATCATATCAGAAAGGAGAGGTGGGGGGTGTTGGAATGCTAATTCATAGCAGATCAAAATGGGATAGAGTGAAGCAAACGTCTTCAGAGCACCTGTGGGTTTCGGGCACAGTAGGTAGAAAGAAAACGTGGCTAGGTGTAGCTTACTTGTGGACGGGGAATAACTGCAGAGAAAAGAATCTGGAGATAGTGAAATGCATAAGCACCGATATTAAAGAATTTGGTCATGATGCCGAAATAATCCTTCTAGGGGACATGAATGCTCACATACATGACCTTGACGGATATTCAGACTCCAATGGCAAGTTATTGATAGATCTCTGCGAGCAACATAGTCTTGAAATAGTTAACGCGGGGCCTAAGTGTGAGGGACAGATCACGTGGGAAGTCGGAAACAGGCAATCGAGCATTGATTATTGTCTCATGACAGAAGGAATCTATGACAAACTTAGAGAGATGAGAATAGACGAGGAAGGCATTAACAGCTTGGGTAGTGATCATAAACGCATAACATTACAAATGGGATATAAAACTGAAAATAAGAACCTAGAATTAAACATTGGCAGCTCATAATTAAATGAGAAACAAATAACTAATATAGCCGCAAGAGTCGAAGAAGAAGTAGACAAACTGCCAGGCAAAGACTGGAAGTATAGTGAACTGCTACATGTAATCACGAAAGAAATAGAAAAAGAGAAGAAAACTATTTGTTGGAAAGGAAAGAGAAAGCCAAAAAGTTGGTGGAACAAAGAAATCCGGGATGCGATCGAGAAGCGACGTGAGGCATCACGGCAGCACAGACAGGCAAAAAAGGAGAAGCGGCCACAGGATGAAGTCAACCAAGTATGGGAAATATATTTAGAGCAAAAATCCATTGTGCAGAAATTAGTCGAGGCAAAAATTAAAGGCGAAAGTGAACGCTGGATGACAGAAATTCGCGAAAAGAAGAAGGCCGCGCCTAGGATATTTTGGAGCCACCTAAAAGCGCTAGGTAGGAAGTCTGTCACAATGCAACAACATATGGTAAATGAAGAAGGAAATCAATTGGAAAGGTATGAAGCGCTAGGTTACATCCGAAAGGTAACAGCCGATTCGTTTAAAAAGGTCGCCCAGGGGATTCCCCCGGTGAGTAAAAGTATGCAGAAGAGTACAACCGAGGAAGATGTAGTACTTGAGAATTTCAATTGGAAGAAGGCCGAAGGAAAAATTCCTAAGCGCACTACACCGGGCTTAGATGGGTTCCCGTCAGCCTCATTAACGAACTAGGACATAGCACTAAAGAAGCATTGCTGAAAGCCGTAGAAAAGTGCTTAGAGGAGAGGGAAATACCAGACAGTTGGCGAAAAAGTAGTATGAACTTAATCTATAAAGGCAGGGGAGAAAAGGATAACATTCGCTCGTATAGACCGCTAACCATTACATCGGTGCTATACCGGTTGGCGATGCAGGCAGTAAAATTAAAAATAGAAACGTGGATAGAGCAAAATGATATTTTGGGAGAACTCCAGAATGGATTCCGAATCGACAGGCGGTTAGACGATAACCTGTTTGTTCTTACACAGTGTATAGAAATATCAAAAATAGAAAACAGGCCCTTATACGTAGCTTATCTAGACATCACTGGGGCATATGAAAACGTTAATCAGGAAATTTTGTGGGATATATTGAAGGAAGTGGGCATAGGTGACGACTGTATACAGCTTTTGAGGGAAATATACCAAGAAAATACAGTTTGTGTGGAATGGGAAGGAATAAGCAGCAAGGACAGCGTTGACATTAGCAAGGGGCTGAGCAGGGATGTCCTTTGTCCCCGCTGTTATTCATGCTGTACATGGTGAGGATGAAAAAAGCGCTAGAAGGTAGCAACATTGGATTTAATCTGTCACACAAACAGGCAGGCGCGATGGTTGAGCGGAAGCTTCCAGGTCTATTTTATGCGGACGATATTGTCTTATTTGCGGACAGTCAAGATGATATACAGCGGCTGGCAGATATATGCGGAAGGGAAGGCGAGGCTCTAGGACTAGGTTTTAGTGCAACAAAATGTGGATTGATGGTATTCAATGATCACGAAGACCATGCGGTCTTAATACAGGGCCAAGAAATACCGAGGGTAAGCTAGTACAAGTACCTCGGAGTGTGGGTAAATGAGGGGGGATAGATATATGGAGGTACAAGAGAAAGCATCGGTAACAAAGGGAAAGAGGAATGCTGCAATCATGAAGCACAGAGCGTTATGGGGATACAATAGGTACGAGGTACTTCGAGGGCTGTGGAAGGCTGTGATGGTTCCGGGGCTTACATTTGGGAACTCAGTGGTGTGCATGAAGTCAGAGGTGCAATCAGGAATGGATGTAAATCAAAGGACTGTGGGACGCCTCGCGTTGGGCGCTCACGGGAAGACGACAAATGAGGCTGTAAAGGGTGATATGGGATGGACAGGTTTTGAAGTGAGGGAAGCTTAGAGCAAAATTAGATTTGAAGAGAGGCTGCGGAAAATGAAGGAGAGTAGATGGGCAGGGAAGGTTTTCAGGTATTTGTATAGAAAAAGCGTCGACACGCAGTGGAGAAAAAGAACTAGGAGGCTCACCAGTAAATATACGGCTAGCAGTGTGGGCGACATGGCAACAAGGAGCATTAAGCGAAAAGTCAGAGAGGCGGAGAGGACTTATTGGATGACAGCGATGGAAAAGAAGCCGGCTCTCAGTGACTACCGAAAGGGAAAAAAACGAAATAAGGAGGGAGAGGTTTTATGATAATTCAAGGGGAAGCGCTTTACTGTTTGAAGCAAGGTCGGGTTGCCTTAGAACGCGTAGCTATAAAGCGAGATTCTGTAACGAAGAAGAACAATGTACATGCTGTGGGGGGAACTAAGGAAACGATGGAACATGTACTGATTGAATGTGGCGATATCCACCCAGATATACGTGTGGGCACGAGTCTACATGAAGCCTTGGATTTTAGGGACAACGATGGAAAGCCGAACACGTCCGCGATAGAAATAAGTAAGAGACGGTTAGAGTATTGGTGGCAGAAAAGTAGAGATAAAGGACAAAAATGAAGAATGGGAGAAAATAAGGTCATTCTGCCTCAAGAGGCAGAGAGATGGAACGTGAATTTATATTTTTCTTTGCTATAATAACATAGATTTAATCAATGTAGATAAGGCATTAGGCCAACATAAAAAGAAAGTTTTTTTTCGAGCCTGGTGGCAGACATGTCACCGCCCCGTTTTAAAGGGGACGCTCATAGCATCCATCCATCCTTAAAACTTGTCCTTCCGCCGCAACGGTCCGCCGGGTCCGCGGTCACCGCGGTGGCTCGATCGCTCGATCGGCAGGCCGGCGGTGATCGTTTGGCGTTTTGTGCAGCGTTTCCAGCTTTTCTGTACGGATTACTGGCTGTTATCCGGCATCAAGTAACTGTACTCATTCTGTTTTCCGCATATTTTCCATCAGTGTTTCGTGAAACAAACTCTTGTGTGTTTTCGCCGACGGTTCGTTTCAACGATGGCCGGATCTGCTCGCCACCTTCGTTGGAGCTAGGAAGCAGCTCAGAACGTCGCCCGTTCGGATAACGTTCATCTTTCGGTAAGTGAAATTAAGTGCGCCTGACTTTTCGTCATTTCTACTGGAAAATTGTAATTGAAACGTTAAATGTGACAGTTGTTAGCTGGTTGTTGAATCTTGGGCGAACGCGAAACTATACGGAGGACGCGCCGGTGCGAATCGTAAGCCAGACGAACTCGCCTTATTGTGGGTAATCTTGTTCGTCTGCGGGTTACAGCTCGTGTGTGGGTGTGTGGGTGCGAGCGAGCAACAGGCCGACATTGTTGTAAGTAAGCATACTTACAATTAACTATGCCGGCCTGTCGCTGACAGATGAAGTGCGACGCTTCTCCGTAGGTACCTCGCCTGTGATTGTTATTTATAAATGCATGACAGTATTTTATCACATCTGTAATTGGCAATCTGACCTATTTCTTGTTATTCATACGTAGCTTACTTGCCTTTTGTTGTATGCAGCTTTTCTTAACTGCTGTTCGTGCAAGATATTGGGCCTGAAACCGCGCCAGCTCATGCGGAAGCCAGTGCAGTTTCTTTGACGGGACCTGGAGTGCATTCATGCGGAATTTTAGTTTACGTTGCTGCAGCAGTAACCAGCTGCACCTTGTGCAATCACCTTCTGTCGTATTTTGTGCCACATTTGGTTAATTGTGCTTTATTCATTAATAAAGCCGCTTTTACAACATCATGAGACAATTTATTACTGCTGGTAAGCAGGATTATTTGTGCGCCATACACTGTTGTTAGGTCATATGCATTGTTATCTCTTTTAGATGTGAAGCATCTTATGGCGAAGCTTAATCCGGTGGTGGTGGTGGTGTGCCGCGTGCCCACCCTTACTGCGCATGCGCAAACAGTTGAAGAAAAAATAAAAATAAAAAAAACCTCCTCTCCCCCCTCTCTCTCCTCTAGGCATCCCTCCCCACGGCAACCACACCCTCACTGCGCATGCGCCTCCCTTCCTCTCTCCCCTCTTACACTCCCCCCTCTCACCATCCCTGCCCGCGGCGTCTAACTCCCCCCTGCGCATGCGCGTCCCCCCCTCTCTCTCCTCTCCACGCTCCCCCCCCTCTCTCCTCTACGCATCCCTGCCCACGGCGTTCACACTCCCCACTGCGCATGCGTGTCACCCCCTCTCTCTCCTCTCCTCCGCTTCCCCCTCTCTCGCCTCGCGACGCCGACGCAGGCAGCGTCTGCTAGCGAGTTTCTTGGTTGAAAAAACCGACTGCTCGCGCTGCACAACCGTTCACTGGCCATCCCGTATATATGGCAATGGATCTTGACCTCCAAGGTGGTGCCGGTGGAAGATTTCTCCTGTGCGTTGTTGAACAATAAAAATTCGCAGCATGCGCGTTAACTAAAAGCGGAGTGCGGGTCTCTGTGTCCAGTCGGAGTCTTCTGTCTCTCATTGCCCATTAGCAGCGATTGGCATGTTCCAGTAGGAAACACTGCTCCATCACTGCCTGCTTTGCGCCTCCCCAGTTTTCTCTCCTGCGCAACGCTGCGATGAGCGCCAGCGTCAACGCCGCCGCCAGTGTAAGCGTTAGCGCCCGCTGCTTCACATCTACACATGGTTCCCTTTAGCGGGAGATGGTGTAATTTTTTTTTTAGAATTTGCCTTTTGCTTTTAACTCAGTGGATTACACAAATTCATGTGTGGCATACACGTTCGTGATCACGTTAATTAGCAGTGTTTGTGGTCAAAAGGTGGCACGATTTCCCTATCTAGTCACTACAATCTGTGTATTCAATATGCTATCTTTTATAATTAAGTTAGGTTTTATGCATTGACGCTTCATCAATTGATGTACATGCTTTTACTTATAAAATGATGTTATCTACTCGACTTTTGCCGAATGGGGAAATGCTCTTAGTTATAAAAACGTCTGGCGAAATGAGGGACAAGACAGGCTCTCGCTGAGCCTAAAGCCTGCACAGCAAGGCAGGCGGATATATGCAGCACGTTCCACTGACTGATGCCCATATAAATAGTAAAGTGAGCTAGTTGCATTGATATCACTTCACTGAAAATACAGTGCAAAAATGGAGTCGCAAACACACATGAAAAGTAAAAACACAAACGAGCGCTTTTTTGTGTCCTTACTTTTAATGTGTATTTTGTCTCCATTTTTATGCTGTATTTACAATTAATCCATTGCTGTACGAAGTCCTCACAAAGTCCAATGCCTCACTTGAAATGAACGTTAGGACATACAGCGGTCGTCTGCTGGACGTAACAAAACAAGGTCACAAAATTTTTCATACGTCCGAACATATCCGAATGTCCGGTTTTGACGCCCGGTGGGATTAACGCGGGATGTTCAATTCCTTTGCGTCATACAGTCCTGCGGACGTCCCGTTGGACGTCCCACGGAATTTCTCGTACATCCGCCGGATGTACGTGATGTCCAGAAAAGTGGCCCGATAGACGTCCCAAAGTTATCGGTTGCCCATTGGGTAGAAGGCTCTCGAGAGTGCAACCCATTACTAGGTTCCAATGCATCGCTACAATCACCCCGGGGACGAAAAGGGAGCCGCCGGGCGACCTAACAACTTGTCACTATGAGCGGGTCATAGTAGGGATTCAGGCGCTCCACGTTGACAATGTCGCGCCCTCGACGGCGCATGTCCAAAGATTGTTCGATGGGTTCGATCAGGTAGTTGACCGGAGATGTGCGCTCGATGACACGGTAGGGGCCTTCGTATTAAGGCGAAAGTCTTTAATGTCTCATGCTCACGTCCGTCCGGTGTCCGTCCGGCGTCCGGTGTCCGTCCGTCCGTCCGGTGTCCGTCCGTCCGTCCGTTCGTCCGTCCGGTGTCCGTCCGTCCGGTGTACGTCCGTCCACACGCCCACTGCGCATGCGCCAACCCATTAAAAAAATAAAAATAAAAAAACCTCCTCTCCACCTCTCTCTCCTCTAGGCATCCCTCCCCGCGGAAGCCACACCCTCACTGCGCATGCGCCAACCCATTAACAAAAATAAAAATAAAAGACCTCCTCTCCACCTCTCTCTCCTTAGGCATCCCTCCCCGCGTAAAGTCCCTAAAAAAACTAAAGTAGCGCCAACCGCGCCCCTTCGCCTCTGCCTCCTCTCCCAGCAGCTGCAGCAGCGCCTCTATGGTGTCCGCCGGGAAACTGCCGAAAGCACGGCCGGCCGTGCATACCCTCTCCCGGCGCACGGGAGAGGGTATGCACAGCGCCGGGAGAGGGTATACACAGAGGACGGACAAGATGGCGCGCTTGCACTACCAAGCGCTGGGGAGAGGAGGAGCCTGCACGCCGACACGTATGGCGCTACTTTAGTTATTCTAGGGACTTTATCCCCGCGGAGGCCACACCCTCACTGCGCATGCGCGTTCCCTCTCTCCCCTCCTACGCTCCCCCCCCTTTCTCCTCTCCTACGCTCCCCCCTCTCTCCTCTAGGCATCTTTGCCCGCGGCGTCCACACCCCCACTGCGCATGCGCGTCATCCCCTGTCCTACGCTCCCCCCCTCTCTCGCCTCGCGAATCCGTGCAGGCAGCGTCTGCTAGCGAGTTTCTTGGTTGAAAAAACCGACTGCTCGCGCTGCACAGCCGTTCACTGGCCACCCCGTATATATGGCAATGGATCTTGACCTGCAAGGTGGTGCCGGTGGGAGATTTCTCCTGTGCGTTGTGGAACAATAAAAAATTCGCAGCGTGCGCGTTAACTAAAAGTGGACTGCGGGTCTCTGTGTCCAGTCCGAGTCTTCTGTCTCTCATTGCCCATTGGCAGCGATTGGGATGTTCCAGTAGGAAACACCGGTCCATCACTGCGTGCTTTGCGCCTCCCAGGTTTCTCTCCTGTGCAACGCTGCGATGAGCGCCAGCGTCAACGCCGCCGCCAGTGTAAGCGTTAGCGCCCGCTGCTTCGCATCTACACATGGTTCCCTTTAGCGGTGGATGGTGTAATCTTTAAGGCGAAAGCCTTTAATGTCTCATGCTCACGTCCGTCCGGTGTCCGTCCGACCTTCATCCGGCGTCCGTCCGTCCGTCTGTCCGTCCGTCTGTCTGTCTGTTCGTCCGTCCGTTCATCCGTCCATGTCCGTCCGTCCGTCCATCCGAGCTCTGGCACTGAGCCAGGTGGCCGCCGGGATACGCAGACGGACGCCGGTCGCGTCGGACTCTATAGCGCTCGCGCTTTGCTTGCGTAGCGTCGCTGTGACCAGAGTTTGCAATCATTCTGAGCGACGCCGTCTCAATGGACCCAGGCGTTCACGGAATACACTTTCCAATTTACAAAGGGTCCGTCAACTTAAGAGCTGGAACGCGGATGGCGTTTGCACGATGCGCAAAGCGCGAGAAAATACTAACGCATTTGGCCGGAGAAAGATGAGTCTCGCGTCTCGCTGCGATTCGCGGTAAAAAATTAAAGAAGAAAACACGCACCCATTCGGTGTGTGTCTTATCCCACTGAGAGTGTAAAAGAAAAAAGACATGGTATAATCAGTGGAATGGCCACACGCTTTCGCCGAACACACTTTTGGAATGTACAAAGTGTCCTTCAATTTTTTCGGCAGTAGTTTTGAAGAGAGGCCAGCTGCGGAGGTAGGGACCGAGAGCCAGACGGGCCCTCCAGGGAGGTACGTGGGCTCCGAAGTGGCGGAACCATCACGAATACTTTTCTGCCGCTCTTGCTCATTCGTCGTAAAGGTCTTGGCGAGCTCACGACAATCTTCAGCAAGCCTGGCTGTGTCAGAAATTGGGGCACACTCAGATGGGTCCGGCGTGTACGGGAGTATCGTGTCGATGGTGTGCGACGGGTGCCGTCCGTATAGTAAGAAGAAGGGTGAAAAACCAGTAGTGCTCTGAGGGGCGGTATTGTAAGCGTACGTGACGAAGGGCAGTATAGCATCCCAATTCGTGTGGTCGGCGGCGACGTACATCGAAAGCATGTCGCCGAGGGTGCGGTTATTTATTTATTTATTTATTTATTTATTGTACCCTCAGGGCTTTACAGCATTGTAGAGGGGAGGGGCAAAAAAAAAACACAACGTATAGAAGATAACATTCGAACTAATACATCTGAAATACAATCAATACAAGAAATGAGAAAAAAAAATACAAGAAGGCATATTTAATAGAAAAACGCAGTAGATACACAAGAAACCAAATGCATAGAAAAGAGAGGTCGCAGCACCACGTAAGCATAAGATGAAATCAAAGTGACGTATTTAATACATTTCGGAATGTGTCAGGGTTAGTGATATTGACGACTGATGCCGACAGGTGATTCCAGTCGCGGCACGTTTTCGGAAAAAATGAATCAGAGTATGTTAACGTGATGCTACGAGGAATGTGTACTTTGTTGTTGTGATCTAAACGAGATGATATGAAAGATGCAGGCAATATTAAACGCGATTTTAAAATGTGATTGTGATAATATATTTTGTGAAAGATACAGAGGCGTGCTAGCTTTCTGCGCGTGGCAAGTGACGTAAGGTTAAGAGTGGCTTTCATGGCAGATACACTGGATGTTCGATGATAATTTGATAGGATGTAACGTGCCGAGCGATTTTGAACAGCCTCTAGCTTGTTTATTAATGTTACTTGGCCGGGGTCCCATATGGATGAGGCGTATTCTAACATGGGACGAATATAAGTGATAAATAACTGTTTCTTTAATGATGATGGTGCAAGAGGAAAGTTACGTTTTATGTAGCCTAGCGTGCGATTAGACTTAGATATTACAAAGTCAATGTGATCGGACCAGGACAGAGTGTTAGTAATGTTGACACCAAGGTACTTATAGGACGTGACGTATTCGAGCGGGATTGAATTCAAGGAGTATGAGTAGTTAGATGAATGTGTGTGGTTACGAGAAACTTTCATTGCTTTACATTTAGAAGTGTTAAGTTGCATTTTCCAGAGGTCGCACCAACGCAGAATGTTATTGAGGTCATTTTGAAGGGCTTCGGAATCACAGTCATTGGTAATTTCGCGGTAAATAACGCAGTCATCTGCAAAAAGGCAAATAGGAGAAGTTACGTTGTTAGGCAAATCATTTATATAAATTAGGAATAGTAGTGGGCCCAGAACAGAGCCCTGTGGCACACCGGAACGCACAGGTATTTCAGAAGAGTCATAATCGTTAGCGGAAACAAACTGCATGCGGTTAGAAAGAAATTCTTTTTATCCAATTAAACAACAAATGGTCAATGCCTAAGGATTGTAATTTTAGTAGGAGCAGCTGGTGGTTAACCTTGTCAAATGCTTTCGCGAAATCTAAAAAAATACAGTCAGTCGCCACGCCTCTGTCCAAAGTAACATGCAAATCATTAGTAAATATAATTAGTTGGGTTTCACATGAATAGAATTTACGAAAACCATGCTGAGATTTGTGAAAGAAGTTATTTGATTCCAAATGGTTAACAAGATGGGTGTAAATTACGTGCTCCATAAGTTTACAAGGAATAGATGTAAGCGAAATAGGTCGAAAGTTACGGGCGCTATGTCTGTCACCAGACTTATGAAGTGGGATAACTTTGGCTGTCTTCCAGTCTGTAGGTAGACAGCCATCTTGCAATGATTTAGTGAAGATGCAAGCTAATATTATTGAGCTATATTCCTTCGTATTCTGAAGAAATTTCGAGTTAATGTTGTCAATTCCGCATGAGGACGAACGTTTCAAGTTGTTAATAATGGCTGCAATGCCGGCCGCGTCGAATGCAAGAGGATCGACGGGAGGATAGTTAGTATCGTGTATGTACGGGTGATCGTTACCGCTAGAGACGGTGAAAGAGGAAGCAAATGTTTCATTAAGTAACAAGGCGCACTGATGTTTAGGAACAGGATTACCGAATTCATCGACGAGGCACAACGTTATTTCATCTTTGGGTTTAACTGTGTTCCAAAATTGCTTTGGATTCATTTTTAATAAAGCGGGAAGCGTAGAGTAAAAGAAATGGTGTTTAGCACATTTGATAGCCTCAGAGTAGGATGTATTAGCTGCTTTATAGGCGGACCAGCGTTCAGTGGTCTGCAATCTTTTTGCGGCACGAAATAGTCGCGATTTTTTATTTGATAATCTTTTAAGGTACCTAGAATACCAGGGCGCGTTCGAATCTGTGTATATAGTTCTTAAGGGGACATGGTGGTTAATTAGTTCAACGACCTTTGTTTTGAATGACTGCCAGAGTGCTTCGACAGTTTTATGTGCGCAATTTAAGATGAATTCATCGAGGAAAGAGCAAAGAACAATATTTATAGCATAAAAATTGGCTTTGCTGTAGTCTCTTATTCTTTTTTGTCGTTTACGTACAGAGGGTGTGGGAAGGGAGATGGTAAAATGAAGTACATCATGATCGCTTAAACCGGGTGAGTGCACTACAGATGAAGTGATATCAGGAGCTGACGTTAGTATCAAGTCGAGCCGAGATGCTGAGCTGGACGTCACACGTGTTGGTTGAATGACCAGTTGGGATAGGTTAAAATCCATGCAGACGTTAGTAAAACTGGTCGCCTCTGAGGACAACGTATTGGAAGACGAGGATGATTCCGTGCACTTCATGAGTGGAAAATTGAAATCGCCAGCAAGAAAAATAAGTGCTTCAGGATACTTAACGGAAATTTCATTCAAGGAGTCATATAGCTCCTCAGAAAAACCACTTGCGCAGCTTGGGGAACGATAACATGCTCCAATAATTAGTTTTTTGAACTGTACTGTTATACAACACCAAATTATTTCCAAACTACTAGCAGTTGGAATTTGAAAACACTCGAAATTTTCGTTTACTGCAATCAGTACGCCACCACCAATTCTGTCAGCACGATCACGTCGGTATGCAACAAACCTTTTGTTACAGTGAAACAACTCATTATTATTTATCTTACTTGACAACCAGGTTTCGCTTAATATAACAATATCCGCTTCTGAATCATTTATTAGAGCATTGAGGCTGTCCTTTTTATTGCAAAGGCTGCGGATATTAGTATAAAGCACCGGCACAGAGAACGAATTGCCGCCACCCCTTGCAGTATCCTATTTTTTCGTCGTATGCGTCCTACCTCAACGAGTGAGCCTGGGCGATGGAGGGGCATTCTGAGAATGGCGGGATGAAGAAGGCTCGGATAAGTCATTGGTAGGTTTAGAAAGTTGTTCACTGACACGCTCAAGCACTTTATCTTCGCCTGGATCATAAACGTAGCATTTACCACCAGCCATAAGTTTGTTGTGGTTTAGTCTAGTGGCTACATGGAGCGTTCTACTAAATTCACTCAGCTTTTTACGCGCGATGCGCGTGGCGAGGGAAAAGTCTTGCTTTAATGCGAATTGACTTCCTGAAAGCATAGATCGCTTTGAAAAAACTAATTCTTTAGTCATTTGCGTGGCGAATTTGACAATAATCGGCCTGCTTTTATCAGATGCGTATCTGCCCAACCTGTGGGCACGTTCTATGGCGTCTGTCGACAGCTGTAGCTGTAATCTATCCGAGGCAAGTGTAATGACTTTCGCGGCAGATTGTTCCCAGTTTTCCAAGGGATCATCTGCGATGCCAAAGAACAGCATGTTGTCCCGCCGAGAGCGATCCTCAACGTCATCAAGCCTTGACCGCAAAGTGGCTATTTCTTTCCGCACAGTAGCTACAGATTTCTGCGTGCGGCCAGCGTCCTCCTCAAACCCTGCTGTTTGTAGTTCTACTGCTCGTAAGCGGTCATTAATGCCAGACACAGTAGTGGCCATAGTGTCGTGTGCAGCCTTAAGTTCCTCTATAGACTTTGCTATGTTGCTTTGGTTTGCCTCAATTCGAATACACCGTGCGTTTGTCTCCTTCACCATTTTAAGTATTTCGTCGGTGGGACCAGGATTTTGTTCAACGTCACCGCACAATACTAAAAACAAGGCACAAAAAGGATCAAGGAAGGCTTTCGCGCATGGAATTACAACAATGCATCGGTTATCTGATCGGAAACACTTAACTGGCGGTAATAAAGGGCAACCAACCTGCACAATGATGAACAAGAAACGGGAGTGCCACATTCCAGTTGTGCATGCACGCCCACTCGGGGTAAGATCCGTTGCTTGCATATTTATATGGTCCGGCAGGTGGGTTGACGATGTCGCTGCGGCAGGGATCATCCGCGGCAGTTCGTTCGGTGAGGCCATTTGTCTGCGGGTGGTAAGCAGCAGTTTTGCGGTGGACAGAATGACACTCCGTGAGGATGGCTTCGACGACTTCCGACAGGAAGACACGGCCTCGATCGCTGAGAAGCTCCTGGGGTGGACCGTGACGCAGTATGAATCGGTGCAGCAGGAAGGAGGCAACATCGCACGCAGTAGCCGTAGGGAGGGCGGCGGTTTCGGCGTATCGCGTCAGATGGTCTACGGCGATGATGGCCCAGCGGTTACCAGCCGACGTTAGAGGAAGTGGTCCATACAAATCGATACCCACGCGCCTAAACGGACGGTCAGGGCAAGGTAACGGTGTTGACGGTTTGCGGCGTTGGCAGTCGAGGCAGGAGCGAACGAACTTCTGCTCGTAGCGGTACATCCCTCGCCAGAAGTAGCGCTGTCGAATGCGGTGGTAAGTTTTGGACACCCCAGAGTGCACGCATTGTGGATCAGAGTGGAATGACTCACATATTTCCGACCGCAGACTGCGGGGTATCACGAGTAGCCACTGCCGGCCGTCGGCGTTGTAATTGCGTCGATGCAGCAGGCCGTCACGTATGGCGAAATGGTGAGCTTGACGACGCAAGGCGCGAGTGGATGGTGTTGTGGACGGATCAGAGAGCAGGTCGATCAGCGAGGCGATCCAATTACCTTGCGCTGTTCGATAGCGATGATGTCACCATCGATGACAGAAACAGCAATGGAAGATACTGAGCAGGGGGCTTTGTCGTCACGCAGAGGGGAGCTCGAGAGGGCGTCGGGGTCAGCATGCTTGCGTCCGTTGCGGTACAGCACGCGGATGTCGTAGTCTTGCAGGCGAAGAGCCCAGCGGGCGAGACGCCCTGAGGGATCCTGCAAAGACGACAGCCAGCATAGTGCGTGATGGTCGGTGACGACATCGAATGGGCGACCATACAAATAGGGTCGAAACTTTGTAAGGGCCCAGACGATCGCCAGGCACTCTTTTTCCGTGACGGTGTAATTTGTCTCGGCTTTCGTGAGCGTACGGCTTGCGTATGCCACGACAT
This sequence comes from Rhipicephalus appendiculatus, assembly GCA_030522465.1. Lineage (NCBI taxonomy): Eukaryota > Metazoa > Arthropoda > Arachnida > Ixodida > Ixodidae > Rhipicephalus > Rhipicephalus appendiculatus. Next base: position 26,017 of record JALIZH010027057.1, read on the forward strand.
ATTCGGGGAATCCGGGTTTGCGCTGCGCCAGGACAGCGCCGAGGCCTACCCCGCTGGCGTCTTCGTGCACCTCCGTTGGGGCCATAGGGTAGTAGTGGCGTAGTATGGGAGGGGACGTCAACAAATGGCGGAGCTTGGCGAATGCGTCGTCGCACTCAGATGACCACGAATTAAGGGGCCCATTACTTCCAAGGAGCTTCGTCAGTGGTGATATGATCGTCGCGAAGTTTCGAATGAAGCGCCGAAAGTAGGAACATAGTCCTACGAAACTGCGCAGTTCCTTGACGGACGTCGGCTTTAGGAACTCGGTCACGGCCCGAAGCTTGGCTGGATCGGGGAGAATTCCGTCCTTGGACACGACGTAGCCGAGTATTGTCAGCTGCCGTACTGCGAATCGGCACTTCTTTAGGTTCAGTTGCAGACCGGCGTCATTCAAGCGCGTCAAAACATGCCGCAGGCGCTGAAGATGCGTGGAGAAGTCCGGAGCGAAAACGACGACGTCGTCGAGGTAGCACAGGCACGTGTGCCATTTCAAGTTGCGCAGAACGGTATCCATCATGCGCTCAAAGGTGGCGGGCGCATTGCACAGCCCAAACGGCATGACGTTGAATTCGTACAAGCCGTCGGGCGTGACAAAGGCGGTCTTCGGTCGAGCGTCTTGAGCCATAGGTACTTGCCAGTACCCTGAGCGCAAATCGAGAGATGAAAAGAATTCTGCTCCTTGCAGGGTGTCAATCGCGTCGTCTATTCGCGGTAGAGGATACACGTCCTTACTAGTGATCTTGTTGAGGCGTCGGTTGTTCACACAGAACCGTCCTTCTTCGCAACGAGAACAGGTGACGCCCATGGGCTGTCCGAGGGCCGAATTACGTCGCGTCGGAGCATGTCTTCTACTTGCTCATTAATTACCCGACTTTCGGCAGGCGACACGCGATATGGACGTTGCCGTAACGGTGGCTGGGCGCCAGTGTCGATGCGATGTGTAACAGCGGACGTGCGACCAAGAGAAGTTTGCACGACATCGAAAGAAGAACGCAATGCTTGCAGCAGGCCCAGAAGCTGGGAACGCTGGACCGATGCAAGGTTATCAGCAATGGAGGGACCAAATACGTCAGCAGGTGACGGATCAGACGTGGAAATAGCACTGATGGTACGAGAACTGGGACAGTGCGAGTCATCGGGTACGTCCAGGATTTGTGCTTCGTCGACGGGTTCCACTCTGCCGACACATTCCCCTCGATCCAACGTAACCATGTACGGGAATGGGTTGGTCACAAAAATAGCGGTGTTGCCCTGAGTTACTTGCACGGTCGCGAAAGGTACCAGCAACCCTTTCCTACTGCAACCACGGTCAGATGGCGAAAGGAGTGCAATTGTGTCGGAGAGACCGGCGCAGTAGACCGACACAGCCGTTGACGAGCTTGGAGGCACTGTCGCATCGTCTTTGACGAGGATCTTGCTCAGTGCCGAGGGACTGTCTACTGGCGTCAAATGTGAGAACCGCAAGAGTTCGATTTCGGCGGAGGCACAATGAATGACGGTGTCGTGGCGGGAGAGAAAATCCCATCCCAGGATGACGTCGGAAGAGCATGCAGTAATGATTATGAACTCGACGACATACAGAACTTCCTGAATGACGACGCGAGCGGGGCACACTGCTGTAGGGTGAATACTCTGCGAACTAGCGGTACGGAGGGACATCCCAGAAAGTGGCGTCGTCACTTTTCGGAGTAAGTGGCAAAGTTTTGCGTCCATAACGGATACGGCAGCTCCAGTATCGATAAGGGTAGATGAGCGAACACCGTCCACAAACACGTCAATGACATTCCATGGATTCCTCTGAGGGCTTTCACAGTTCGATAGCGTCGCAGCCCTTGCCTCGTGGACTGCGACGACTAGTTTTCCTGCTCTTGAGCGGCCGAACTTGGCCGCATTGGTGACAGGGATCGACGTCGTGGAGACGTGGACCTACGAGGAGATGAAGCTGGGCGAGACGTCGGTGGCATAGATGGGGGTGAGTCGTGAAAGGGACGGCTCAGCTGGCCAGCGGCAGGTGACGGGACAGGAGGCGGTTGCACCCGAAAGCAATACCGCGCAACGTGACCGGCGTAACCGCATGCAAAGCAGATGGGCCGGTTGTCAGGTGTACGCCATTGGTTCGCCGGGGTAGGTCGCCCCCATGTCGCAAGACCTGACGGACGGAACTGCGGCTGGAATGGCTGGATGGTGGGCTGAAGTCGAGGCCTAGGGACGACGTCAGCATACGTAGCCGCCACACCCGCTTCGGTGGATGGAGGTCGAGCGGCGGCTTCGGCGTAAGTCAGAGGTGCGGCCGCCGGAAGTACTTGAGGCGGCCTGGCGACAACTTGAGGGTAATTCTGGGGCGCAGGAGCCGGAGGTTGCTGGTGGTACGCTGGCATGACCTCCGAAATTTCTTGCTCAATCGCTCGGCGGAGGGGAGGAAGAAGGGTGGTCGCCGATTGTTGAACGGCCGGCGGGTGGGCAAAGGCCAGGAGAGAGAACTGCCGTGCGATTTCCTCACGGATGAAGGACTTGAGCTCTGTCAGCAACGCCGTCTGGTCAGAGGTGGCCACCAATCCAGCAAGCTCTGCAAGGGAGTGACGGGTCATCGAACGCTGCCGGCGGAGCTCCTCGTAGCTCTGGCACAGCGTGATGACCTCAGCCACTTTGGCAGGGTTCTTGTCGAGCAGCATGGTGAAGGCATCTTCGTCAATACCTTTCATAACATGGTGGATCTTCTCAGGCTCAGACATGGTTCCGTTGGCTTTCTTACACAAGTGGAGGACATCTTCGATATAGCTGGTGAATGATTCACCGGCCTGCTGAGCACGTTCTCGTAATCGCTGTTCGGCTTTCAGCTTGCGAACGGCAGGGCGGCCAAAAACGTTGGTGATGGCAGTCTTGAAATCGGACCAAGTCGCAAAATCAGACGCGTGGTTGTTATACCACAAGCTTGCTACTCCCGCAAGGTAAAATACCAAGTTGGTCAGCTTTCCGTCGTCGTCCCATTTGTTGCGGATGCTCACGCGCTCGTAAAGTGCCAGCCAGTCCTACACATCGGTGCTATCGGCGCCAGTGAAGATCGGTGGATCGCGGATGCGTGGGGCACCGGGACAAGTGGGCGGCATGGGGGGAGGCGTTTGCTGAGAAGCGTCTTGGGGCATGGTAGATGGTAGGGTACGAGACCGAAGCTCCACAGGCATCGAATGGGAGCACAGCACTCTCCATCAATTTGTTAAGACGTTTATTTGCCGGTACTCAGACATACTGCGTAATGGCGACAGCCACGGCCAGGCACGAACTCTCAGCGCGAGCGGTGTCCTTTTTGCAGATGACCCACTAGAAGGCTCTCGAGAGTGCAACCCATTACTAGGTTCCAATGCATCGCTACAATAATAACAATGTCACTCACATGCGAATGGTGGTTGAAAGAAATCATTTTAATTATTTTGTACGGCGAAAATGTGCGAGATTATCAACGAAATCACACATTTACATCTTAACATTGTCCCCAGGCTAGTGCCCACTGGATTGAATGCGCGTTTGCAGTGCATGATTTAGGTTACTTGTTGATTCCCCCAACATAAGTTTGACTTCAGCACACAACTACTCAAAGTCATCGACAAACGCGGTATTAGTGAACGTGATCATCACTTAAATACCTATAATTGCTGGAAACATGCAAATAAGCAAAAAAAAAAACGTGATTAGCGACTGCTAAATTCCACAAGCGATTCGGCGAGAAAAGAAGCCCAACTCCGCTTATTATAATCGGAACTGGCAACTCTGCCCCTCGCCCTCCCGCTTTCCACATGCCCACCCGGCAAAAATCCCTGGGAAAAGCCATGTTTTAGGGATATGGTGATGTTCGTCTATCTCGCGCTTGATTCCGGAAAAAAAATATTAGGCTACACATTGGAAAGAAGGGCAGCAGTTAGGCGTTTTCATTTAATCTTTCACTGTTACTTTATCGCAAAAAAAACAAAAAAAAAACAGGAAAACGAGGCACATGGTAGGCTCCTTTCATTCCATTCAACTTTACGCGCATGCGCTGCGAGCCATATTATAGGGCTTTCGAGTCGAGATCACGTCTCCACGTTGCAAGTACCACGCAGCTCTTCTGAGCCCGAGGCAGGCGTTAATTTACAGCTGCAAAGAGACGACGTGACAGGCAGTTGCGCAGCGCGCCATAACTGCCGTACGTGCAGTGGAGCTTAGTGGGAAAGCAGCTTAATTTTGCACCCCCGCCCCCATGCTCTCCTTGTGTTCATCAATATATTGTAGAGGCAAGTTGGAGAGTCCATGAGGGGAGGGGTAGGGGGGGAGGTGAATACGTGCCGTTTCGGCGTCGGCCGAGTTTTTCTAAATGTCACCATCACTTGTCGTTTGGCCTTATTGGATCACGCTCTTCCCACGGAGACTTGCGCTGTAATTTGCGCCGAATGTGCGCGTCCATCCCCGGTGTACTTTTATTACTGTTAACTCAGGTGAAAGGCGTTGCTTATGTAGAGTCAGACTTCAATATTTCTTTCAAGAACACCACTGTATAAGCACCCCTACCTTCGAGCAATTTTCAATGCCAATGGTGTTCTCCGAAATCAGAGGACACCTTCTCTCCTCGACTCCACTGCATCCTTTCCACGAAGTATCCGGATAGCTTATACTGAACTTTTCAATATGTGCGATATGTACCGAATGAAATTTTTTCATGGAGAATTTGTACAAAGAGGAAGCGTATTAGAACTAGTGTGTCACAGGTATCGATGTTGTGGCCATTGTTATCTGGTTTTTCGAGGAATGATGTTCCCTTGATAATTAGTAAAGCTAATGTGTATGAGCATGTGGACGATACGGTGTTTCTTACCCGCAACACGCATTATTAAATCTCTGCAATGTATCAAGCAATCAATGCAATCAGACTTGTACACGTTGCAGAATATAAGAAACTGATTATAATAAAAATTACGTTCTCTAAAATGTAATGGATACAGTGTTCAATAATAGCCCCAGAAAAGTACCTGAACCATTACTGAGCAGTGTAATAGATTACTTTTGCGTTATTTTACTTCAAAATTTTATTCTCGTGACGCAGTAGCAAGAATTTGCTCAAACTATAACCAAGTGGCCTGGCTTGCATGGTAGAGAGAAAACTCATACCCAGGAATCCGGGACATCGCTTTTAGTTCACAGTTTTTCACACCACGTGGCGTACAGACCTTCAACTTTCAAAATTGGCGCCGTGACGCAGGCCGCGCGGCAGACAAAACGACAATACATACATAAAAAAAAAATATCGACTATCGCCACCGAGAGCGAACCGTGATCGCTGACTGATAAGAACAAGGCGTGCGGCAAGCGGTCGGCTGGATGCTCGAAAGTGAATCAGCAGTTCTTTTTCAACGAATGCGTGTACACAACTCACTTGGCTGTGCTTGAAAAACGCTGAATATCGAAAGGGCGTGCGGCCCTTCCTCTCGTCCTTTTCAATATATTTCGTCCGATTGTGCAGTCGTCGGCCCCCGCCGGTATCTTGGAGAAAGTAAGGACGTCCTTTCGTCGCTGCCGTTTTTTTCATCTAAAAACGCTAATTTCAAGGAAATACCAGCCTATGAGATGGTCATGGTTTGACAATATGCAGAAACAGACATGAAGTCCCTGATATTTGTTGGCGGCACTTTACAAATGAATTGTTTGGCGCTATATCGTGAAGGCAACAGGCCGTGCCATATTCACTGCCAGTGATAATATTTTTTTAGAGCTCAAGGAGGAGCAGAAATAAAGGCCAAAATTGATGACAAGGGCGAGATTGCTCGATTACCTTCTTCAATTAAGATTTTTTCAATAAGACGCTTTAATTTAAACAACGCTCTTTACGTTTCTAGCGCACATAATAAAAGAAGACCGAAATAATCTTTTCATTATGTACATGGTATACAGCTCGTCTTCGCCTCTTTGCTAACTGTTCGTGAAAGCCTAATAAAACCAATTATATTCATATATGCGACCATCTGCTGCGGTGTTGCAGCGGTTATATTGCCCGGGTTCCGACCTGAAAGTTTCATGTTCGATCCCGCGGCGGCGGTCGCATTTCGATAGAGGCAAAATGCGACCGCCGTCTTCTTGTCGACTGCGCTCGGCGTCTCGGGCACGTTATTTCTCGCTGCTCTCGGCGTCTCTCCTCGTAAGCTCCTTGTTCCTCGGGCGTACCACTGCCGCTAAATGAAGGTGACAATCTCGGATTGAGAATGACCCCCGCAGACGCACGTGTGATTCCCTGCGACAGTAGAGGTACGCGACAAACACGCGTCCAGTTGCATGGCAGGCCTACATGGCACTTGTCCCCACTCTCGTCAGCGTCCTTCGCACCTCACCCAGCCCTCTCCCCTTGTACTCAGAGTCAATTTTGTCGAAGCGACTTTTTTGTACACACCCTCTGAACTCACGCACTATTTGGCCAGAAGGCAGCGTATAACCGCTCCGCAAAAAAAAAAAAAAAAAAAATCCAATATGCTTACCCGGTGCACACCACATTTAACCTGTTTTCAATCTGGGGATTACATCTGCAAGCATTATAGTCCGAGTTCGGCGTTGTAAATTAAAAGAGAACGAAGCTTGTACTATGCCTCTAATATGTTCAGTTCTCATAATTTTAAAGAAAATATGTGGTTTACAAAGCAAAGTACTTGTGAGAAGCCCTAAGAATAAGACGACTGCTTTTTTTTCTTTACTGCAAGAGTTATCTAACTTAAGGCCTTGGTGGGGAAGAGGAGCAAGTTCATTCGAGTCATTTTACTGGAAACCACCTTGAGCGCGCTGTATAAGAATATGGATGACTACGAATATACATACTGGGTGTCGTATTTTGCCATCTTACTTTTGAGAGTGAAGAAAGGGAAAAGTGGGCAAATGTCTCCTTGCTGCTGCCTCTCCTGCCCATCCAAGTAAATAAGCGTATGCAAATGGTGTAAGTTTAAATTTTATTTCGATCTGTGGGTGATTATAACATTAACCTACCCCTCTTCGCTTCCGCATCAGTTGCTAGCTGCTTATGATTGGTCGAATTTTTGTGGGTCATGCCCACAGCACCTGCTCATAAAGCGAAGCAACGAATGCAGAAAAATGACCCATTTTCTAATAGCGACTTACGCATGACTACGTATACCGTTAGCGAATAAATTATTCCAATAATGCGAATTTTTGTCCATCGGTTTTTCGCAATTGGTAAAAATTCGTAAGAGCTCTAAGATCGCCTGCTTCTCACGCGACATCCCAAATCTGCGAAAACTAGCCGCTGATAACCGAACGGTGTCTCATTTTGAGCGGGATTCACGATGGCAGCGTACCGGTCACTTTTCCAGCGGCTACTGGCAAGATGGATTGATATGCTATAATAAATACATTCAGTTGTAGTGTAATAATGTACCATTCGTCCAAGTATACAACTCCCTGTGAATGCTTCTTTGCCGAGAGAGAGGGAGAGAGCGAAATAAACATTATTCGGAACAGCTCACAGCCTTCGCAGGTGGGGGCAGTTTTCTTAGCTCAGAAAACTGCAGACCATGACCATCCTCCAGGCGTGTTCGAGTGGCGGTGCTTCCCACAGTGTTCGAGTCGACTGCTTTCTTCGTCTCCCTGTTGCAAGCTGCCACGATCGCCGCAAGCTACCATATGATAAGCAAGGCGAAACATGCTAATTGGTGACAAAAGCAAAAACCTACTTTAGCTATCCCTGCTCTGTCCAACGAAAACACTCAATACTTCTACACACTCATGGACTCATGGAATATAAAGAACAGAAGCGATGCTATTCGATCTGAATAGCATCGCAGCAAACGAACATCATGAAACAGGAAGCTGATGTGATCAGTCCATGAAACGTTTATACGCTCCCGCCCATATTTTCGTCGCCACTCATGTAAATATAAAGTCAGGTAGAACATGATGAAATTGGGACAGAATGCTCAAACGTAATGATACCCTGCTTTGCACTAACCTCCTTTGGAAGGCTGGAGTGCAAGGCGCGAAAGCGTAGCAAACGCGGTTCGCACCAGAGAGAGCCTACAGTGCGTCTTCGTAAGACAGTCACCACAATCTTCGCAGTAGAAGTGTGGGATAGATGTAGCATGAAATTTCATGATATATTTAGGTGATTGCTGTACTGAAGTAAAACACTGGGCCTCGCACCCTTGGTAGATATGCTCATGTTTAATGCCCTGCCAACATGAGATTAGAAACCGTATCGCCAATTGACACAGCTTTTTTTGTGCTTATCTCAGCTTATTCATTACCGCATTATTCACAATAAAAAGGTTACAGGTATATTTCTCAATATAAAAGTCCGTCTGATACTGGTGTCCCTAGCATATTATTGAATGAATTAGAATGTTACGGCTTTCGTGGAACGTGCGTCGTCCATTTCTTCAAAAGTTACCCATTACAACCGGAACAGAGAGAAATAGCTTATACCCTGTCTGAGTTTTACGAAATAACTACAGCTGTACCCCAAGGCTCTGTCCTTGGACCATTATCTTTCCCATTAAATACGAACCACTTTTCCCGTTCAGTAAAGAAAAAAGGAACATGGCTGATCCCTCCATCATTGGATTCGGTATGACACGAAAGTAAAATGTGTCCTTACAGAAGTATTTGAATGTTTACCGTACATTGATGTAAGAGAGCTTGCACAATGTTTATTGGTATTTGGCACCTATAGCACCGTTTTACGTGGATGCACCCACGTTGACGCTTGGTGGTAAATCTATATACCGACGACTAACGTACGTGATCAATGATTAAACAAACCTATGCGGTAGCTGTAGCAGCTAGCGGTGAGAGCGTAACAGAAAAAAGCGGTGTGACAGCCACAAGAGCACCGTTGATTGAATGCAGAACTTGCGATAAGGTCGAAATTCCGCGGCACGTTAGAGTTATTAAACGCCACGGCTGGACTAAACGCAAACGAAACGCACGTCGTGTGCCCCCTGTATCCCGGCCACGATTTTACTCCAGACAAGGATTTTTCTAAACCCGTACTCTAAAGCAAGTGGCACCCAGAAGTTTTCCGGTCACAGTGCAAATTTTGCGATTAGGCAGCAAATTCGGTCCCCATCGTGTGCACATATCCGAGTCAGTACGATGGTTCACGCACTCTACAACCCTGGGAGGCTCTGCTCCGTAGCCAAGACCCCAACGTCCAGCAACACATCATCAGTCAAGCCCTTGATGCTACCGTGTCTTAAGGGATTCCGGCAGACAGCTAGGCAGATCCAGCTTTCACGGACATCGGCGTTTAGTTCGCGTGTCTTTCACCACGTGCCGCATGACTTTTATCTTTTGAATCTCGCGCGAAGTCAAGCGTTGCGTCAAGGCAAGAAAGAAAAGAAACAAAAGAAAAAAATTACACCATCTCCCCGCTAAAGGGAACCATGTGTAGATGTGAAGCAGCGGGTGCTAACGCTTACACTGGCGGCGGCGTTGACGCTGGCGCTCATCGCAGCGTTGCGCAGGAGAGAAAACTGGGGAGGCGCAAAGCAGGCAGTGATGGAGCAGTTTTTCCCTACTGGAACATGCCAATCGCTGCTAATGGGCAATGAGAGACAGAAGACTCCGACTGGACACAGAGACCCGCACGCCGCTTTTAGTTAACGCGCACGCTGCGAATTTTTATTGTTCAACAACGCACAGGAGAAATCTCCCACCGGCACCACATTGGAGGTCAAGATCCATTGCTATATATACGGGATGGCCAGTGAACGGTTGTGCAGCGCGAGCAGTCGGTTTTTTCAACCAAGAAACTCGCTAGCAGACGCTGCCTGCGTCGGCGTCGCGAGGCGAGAGAGGGAGGAGCGTAGGAGAGGAGAGAGAGGGGGTGACACGCATGCGCAGTGGGGAGTGTGAACGCCGTGGGCAGGGATGCGTAGAGGGGAGAGAGGGGGGAGCGTAGGAGAGAGAGGGGGACGCGCATGCGCAGGGGGAGTTAGACGCCGCGGGCAGCGATGGAGAGAGGGGGAGTGGAAGAGGGGAGAGAGGAAGGGAGGCGCATGCGCAGTGTGGGTGTGGTTGCCGCGGGGAGGGATGCCTAGAGGAGAGAGAGGGGGAGAGGAGGTTTTTTATTTTTATTTTTTTAACTGTTTGCGCATGCGCAGTAAGGGTGGGCACGCGGCACACCACCACCACCGGATTAAGCTTCGCCATAAGATGCTTCACATCTAAAAGTTCAGAACACACAGCTTCACGACTTGGCGTGGCCTGCCGCGTTCGTTGCTAACGGCGACAAAGATAAGACCGGCGAGCTGCAACGTTAAAGTGGCTAGTCATTCCCCGATCCTATGGCAACGACTCGTTTTACGCATCAGAAAAAGAAAACGGTACCCGACTGCACCGGGAATTCGGAAGGGCAGCCAAACGTATTCATTTATTCCCTTCGCATTTTTGTACAGCAAGTATGTTACGCCCGCCGTTTGTCCGGTTCGCGATGTAGAGAGGAAACCATGATCCTGCCGGCGCGGCCACGTCAAGCAAAATTAAGAACAGCTGTGCCTAGTTAAACCAGTGTAACCATAGACAAGCCTTATCAAGCCATGTTGAGCATTGTAAAACCTAATTAACTACAC
>JALIZH010027058.1:0-55000 GCA_030522465.1 Rhipicephalus appendiculatus
GAAACGTATCGCAAGTCACGTTCTTAACCTAAGTTTGGTCGTTTCACACCCGCTGTCGCCGTGGTGAGGTTCAGCGTGTGCCCAGCGCAGATTTCGGAACGGCTAAATGGTTTTTTTCAGGAAGTCTTTTTTTTTTCCTTTCCTCAAGAAAATATTTCTCGTTAGAAATCAATGATCCCAAAGGAAAGCTGGAATAACGCTCACTAGTTAATAAATAGAGTAGTCAGTTATAGCCAAGTGTTGTACGCCCTGAGACGTGATGATTTAATGAAGAATGATCTACGGGACGTTAAAGTTTTAGGGAAAACTAACACAGCGAGAAACTTTCGGTAAAAATCTTGAAGGACAAGCTGAAGGTTAAAACGTATAACATTACGGGGCAAGTTGAATATGGAAGCTGAAAGGACAGCTGACTCATCTCCTTTCTCAACGAAACTAGGGGCACCGGGCCAATGTCCTGATTAAAGACTAGTCGTTAACTTCGTCGCACACTGCATGTTTCTAGCTTTGCGTGCCACTTCTACGCAATGTAATGAAGAAACGTTGAAAAACCGATGAAATGTTGGTCAAGAAGGTTGACACCTCAATGTTTATCACGGTTATCTGAGTCACCAAAAGGGCGAACATTTCGTTTCTTTCATATTGTTTCTAAGAAAGAGACAATTTTTTTTTATTTTCATCTTCTGATTTGTTACAACAGGAAGTAAAATTCGACGTAAGCCATACTTCGAGGCGGATTTAACAGTCCATCATTGATTTCACCATGTCAGTGCGAATTAGGGCGTAGCCGCGCTATACAAAAGCCCTAACGTCTCCTAAACAAGATGTAATAATAATAATAATAATAATAATAATAATAATAATAATAATAATAATAATAATAATAATAATAATAAGGTGCGTTAGTAAAAGTCCAATAGAGACGAAGTGAGCGCTAAGCTCGCGCGCTCACTTCGTCTTTGTGAAAGCGTGACACCGAAGCGATAAACAAGACACTCTCCTGTCGCAGCTGCCGTCATGGGAAGCCTTCGTGTAGTGAAGCCGGCCGCTTGGAGAGTACCAAAAGTGTGGCGTTCGCGTGACTCGGCTTACTGACGGCTATGGTGTTGCGCGGAAATAGCCCGCAATTGTGGGCGCCGAGCCAGTCACTAGTAGATTGTGCGGAAGGCCCAAGAAGTATGCAACACAAGAGCAGGCACTATAAGCAAGAATTTCAAGGGTTCTGGCGGGACATTTCAGTGTTTTAATGCATCGCCACTAAAACTTTCGCTTTTGAGTTGCCTTACGTGATAGTGTAAGAGACCCTCGGAATTATTTTTTGACCACCTAGGGTTCCTCAAAAACGCACATGATTTTAAGCACGAGTGTTTCCGCGATCCCCTTCAGTCTAAAAGCAGCCTACGTGGGCGCATCGAGCCCGCGACCTCCATCTGAGCAGCACGAAGCTATATCGCCAGTCACCCACAGCACCGTGTGAGAAGCAAATTCTTGAATATAAACATTGGCGCAATAAAAAAAATGAAGTAATTGTCAATGTCATCTACAGGCGCAGAGAATTTGTCAGAGTTTAGTAAAGGAAGAAGCACGAAAAGCTTGGGAATTTTTCATTTTTCGGGCCTGTGCTATGTGAAAATGATTACGGGACAAAGGCGACGTACACTGGACGGTGGTATGCGAGAGATTGCTCCAGGCAGCGGGGCTTCGAACGCGTGTTCAATCTTCTTGCTAGCCTTTAATCTACTAGCATCCCCGTCCGAAGCCGCCAGGCACCGATCGGCTGCTTCGAAATCTTCCATAAGCATAGAGAGAGGAAACGAGGGGCCGGTTAAAAAAGTGCATATGCGACTTGTTTCCGGAAATTTATCGCCCTTGCGACGGCAGTTGCTCATTTTTTCAGCTTACAAAGAGAGCGCTCTCCACCCTTTAAGACCTGCTTATGAAACGAAAGGGTATATATATATATATATTTTTTGTTGCTTATGTCCGCGTCTGTCTCCTTCAGTTTCTATTGTTCTAGAAGGTCTTTACCTTTGTATTCGTTGCGTAAGAGGTCATGAGGGTTGTCTTCTTGCTCTGTACAACATTCATTATATTCGGCACATATCACTCTGCATTAGCTCGGCCATCTTTTGGTGCCGAAATTAGCAGAAAGCTCAAAGCAAGCTGATTTCAAAACGTTTTAAGAAAGACTCGAAAAAATTGAACTGACTAATTTCATATCAAATTTCCATGGCAGCCAATCACAAGTCGTTGGGTATATCTCAAAATAAAAAAAAATCGGGGGGGGGGGGGGGGGGGGTGTGACCGCTTTGTCACATTACAATTTTTTTCCTCATGAATTTCACACAGGTTTCCTTGTTAGGGGCGAAGGCTCCTTAGGACCTAGCCTTGTCTTCCGTTGTGCTGACGGTTATAGAGCCGTCGCTATAGTCGAAACGTATGTGAGACACACACAAAAAAAAAAAAAGGTTTTACAGTAGTTTTCAACGTAGACATACGCTAATTATAAGCTAAGAGATCGCTGTTCCCGGCGAAAATAACCTATCGAGAAGAGTATTAATGAGTTGAGCCCTATTAAAATCTGCCTTGATGTTGAGGCTTCTCAAGGAAACCTGTAGCCTAACACAAAGGCACACGTCGAGCACTCTATGTCCCAACGAATTACCCATATTAAAATGGTATCTTGCCACCTGGTAAGATGGCGGGTTCTTGGATTCACTTTCGAGGCCTATCCTCCACTCCAGCGATTTTCTAAATCCTCCCTGAATTTCCTAAGACGACTGGAAGGCGAAATAAATTTACATTTCTATATACACTTTATGTCACTCAATTTACATTATATAAGGCAACGCTCGGTTAACGTGGTTACTCACCGATACGGTACCCAGAGCTTCGCCCAATCGTCATGATTCACTTCGTGGAGATATGTGGATTTTTTTCTCTAGCTTTCCTCCATGTTAATAAAACACCTGAAGTGTCTGTGTGCATGAGAGGACGAACACACTGTTGGGAAAGCGGCTCTCCTCATTCCTAGACCACACAATAAAAGGTGTGGACAGCAACAGCAGATCTCCTCAAAGACAGTGAGTTGCTGTTCATGTTAAAGATACTGAACTCTTTTCTACCAGCCATGGTGGTCTAGTGGTTAAGGTACTCGTCTGCTGACCCGAAGGTCACGGGATCGAATCCCGGTAGTGGTGGCAGCATTGTCGATGGAGGCGGAAATGCTTCAGGCCCTTGTACTTGGATTGAGGTGCACGTTAAAGAACCCCAGGATGTCGAAATTTTCAGAGCCGTCCCACTACGCCGCCTCTCATAATCATATCGTGGTTTTGGGACATTAAACCCCAACAGTCATTACATCATCAACTATTTCCTCGATATATTTCATGTTCCCGTGAGCACTCTGGCATTATGTATGTGTATCATGTACGGTGCCTTGTTCCTTGCGAACCACTTCGACTATTCATGATGGCTTTAGCTTTTTTCACGCAACACTTTATTTAACTGAACTTAATTTACCTTGGCACGACAAGTGTAGTACGTGTAATGGATCATCTTCATGGCAGGGCGTTGAAGTAAAAGTTTATTTACTAGATTCAACAGCCCTGTTGTTGGCCTTCGTACAGTCTTGAAATGCGATGAGATGTTAGAGCGAAGAGCAGGTGAGGTCTGCCTAGCATCAAACCTTGGCGATCGAAGCAACAAGGGGTGACCATACAGCCTGACTAATCAGGGCATGAATACTAATTTCTCACTCATTAAATACATTTTCTAAAGAAGGCGTACATAATTCTTCTAGCCCAGGGGTGGTACATAATAGAGTTTACAGGACAAGCCGCTCTGGCAAGCTCTCTTTGCTTCGCAAGCTCTACGTACAGAAAAGCCGCAGTAGTGTTTTCGTGTGCAGCAGTTTGTTACGGATGAATCATTATGATACCGTGGCATCGTCCATTGAACTTGTGAATCGGTTGAGCTACCCACAGCGGGAAATAGTCGATCTGCTATAGAAACAAGAAATCTGTGGCATACGTAACTAGGTTGCGTTGTCATGGCTTTAATAAATTATCCGGAAATAAATTCCAGCATATGGAACGTACAGCGTTGGAATTGACTTGGAGCGAAATTCTTTAGCGCCTACTAATCAAACCGATCTATGACGAATCTCTTAGTTGAACTATAATCAAAGCGATCGGAAACAGAAGTGGAGTATGAAAGTAAATTAAAAGACCGGAAATGCACAACCTGTACTCACTTGTATTGGGCCAGTAGCAGCTAGAAGCCAGCAGTAGTAGCCAGTAGCACCTAGAAGGAGCAGCATGGTTACCAATATTTGAAGAAGTTCACAAAGATAGCGTTGATTTGGAAAAAAATAAGTCAAGCAATGTTGCTTCGTTTTGCAAATATCTGAGTTTCCATTCTAAAACATATTACATATAGTGTACAGGAAATGATCGCTTCCAGACGTGTTGCTTTAAACGGGAATCATACGAGCTAATTCAGGGTGCACAGGAAATGCCTTTTTAAGGAAATATTCATCAAATCGTCAAGATTCTGGATTCTGGATTACTCCTTGAACTCGCAAAAAAGTTCAAAGCTTTTTTTTTTCTTTCCCAATAACTTTTTTTCATAAAACTAAGCAGGGGTTCAGTGCTGCAGCACTAGAAAGAAATCATTTTGGCTATTTTCAATAAAATTTCAAATGTCGAGCACACATACACGAAGAACTTAATGTGGAATCACCACTGGCTCCTGTTGATATTGTTCTTTCTCTAAGTCTTGTGCTCTTTATCCGAAACCTTGTTTTTCAACGAAGATATGTTTGCCTGTACGTGTTTCTAACAACTACAGTAACTTTCTCTAGACGCACTGGGCCACAAAGTCGAAAATCCGACAATAGGAAAAAGTACTGTAGGGACCATATGTAATGCATTAGTGCCATTCGGATGTTTGAAACTGCTTCCTATATTGATTATCTCACATTAGTTTGATTGTGACTCTGACTTTTTTTTTGCTACTGCAGCCTAGATAACTGTGAAATCATTTGTATTTTTTCTTTATTTTGTGTCAAGCAGGCGCGTTTGGCAGTATGATTCATGTGGTGGTAAAGGGGAAGGCAGCGACAACCTGGCATTGATCTGCTGTATGTCTATCTCACGCCTGTCCTCCCTGTAAAGGTCCCTTTCCGATTCACCATTTGCTTTCAGTATTTTCTTTTTCCCAGCTTCATTGCCTCGAATGCGGAAAATGATGAAATGGCTGAACTACAAACTGCACATTGCATTTCTGAACTCCAGCTTTGATGAAGATTTACTGTCACGAAAAACGAAGCAGTGAGAAAGAATGGTTGTTTATTTCGCAGTCAGTGAAGGCAACACGTGACATGGTTTTTAGAAGAACGATATATCAAACGTCTCTTTTGATGATTGTTATCAGGGGATCCTACAGAATACACTCTTTTATCAAACGCTGCCTTTAACGTATTGTTGTGCAGTAGCTATCACGGTTAGAACAGCCGCTACTGGTGCTGATTGAGGTTAGCACATGTGAATAGTGGGCACGACTATTATCAGTAATCTTTAAGGATCGCAGCGCAATTATAGGAATTTTCCGATGATCATATTTAAGAAATAAGCTTACAGCATGTGATAGTTAGTAGCCGAGGTAATATGAACCACAACCACTCCACAGCAGGACAGGTAGAACAGAACAGAACAGATAAGTTTACAGGCTTTAATAGCTGTGTAGTAACTTTATTTGCTGGATTCGTCCTAATATACTGCCCTGTTGCATTTGCCAGAGCAACGTGCAGGAAGTCGGCTGCCAAAAAAACGCGATAGACGACAAATAGCTTAACCCGATAAGGAATACTCAGCACTTTGTTGTTTCGTTGTCAGCCCAGCCACCTCAATGGACTAAGTGGTTAATCAACAAAATGGCCATATAAATTATATTCATTTGAAGCGTATGGGTTACCGACTGTTGCACCATACGAGTAGTGTCGCTTAAGAGAAGTATCGTGTGAAAGGAAGAAATAGACTGCATTGCCAGCCACTCAAATTGATGCGTTCACCAATATGCGGTGCGGAATCTCTCATCTAGCAAAAAAAAAACATGGATGATCCCTCCGTCATAGGAATCGGTATAACACGAAAGTGAAAAGTGTCTTCACAGAAGTAGTGCTTATTGTGTAGTGATAATGAGAGTTCGTACAACGTCTATTCCTGTTTTACAGCTATAGCACCGTTTGACGTGGTTGCACCCACATCGATGCCTAGTGTAACATACCCCATCGCGACTACTAACGCCCATGATCATGATTTAACCACTGTGGTAGTTAAACTTTTTGACATATACCTGGACACAGCGTATCACGAATCGCGCACAAAGATGACATCAACAAGCACGTAATAAACACTGGTACTGTGCACTTCTTCAAAGCGTCGTCATTGAAGGAGAGAAACGGCACGGCGTGCGCTCCCGAGGGATGCGGTAACCTACGCCTGTGCTCCTGCATACACTATACCACACTGCGCTTCAGCAACACGGGAGGCAGAGCTTGAGCGGCGAACGCGCGCAGGCGTTCCGCGTCCCGCTGGCCTCCGTCTCGCTCCACCAAGGCACCACATTCGTCCGTCGACATCATTACCTTCTGCAGCGCTTACTGCAGCAGTTTTATTAGTCGGTGATATCGCACTCGAAGTAGTCGGCGGCGAAACACCGTTGGTGCATGTGGAAGCGCACTACTCTGACAACGCGCCGTCACACGCTAACACAAAGCGAAAGGCAAAGAGCATAACTAGAGTGACACATAACTACGTCTAGGGCGACTCCTCAATGCTAGCGCGGCCAGTGTTTGTTGATGCCATCGAGACGCTTTCACCATGACCTCCGAGATTGCGCGCCGGCGAGCAATCTCGGACGCCATGCTTTAACTGCGTCGTTGACGAATCGTTCTCTATCGGTGCCAGTATCATGCGGCATCACTTATCTTCATCGCTCGCAGACGGCGGCACCGCCCGCCGCCGCCAACAGAGAGCACCGAGCGAGAGAGATTGTGTGAGATATAAGGCGCGTTGGTAAAACCTCCTCCGTCTGCTTCTTTAGCTCAGTCGGTAGAGCGTCGGGCGCTTACCGTCGCGGGCTGAGGAGTCGGAGGGTCGATTCCGGGTGGGGGAACATTTTTCTAAAAGCTTTTTCTTTCTCATTTAGTGGTGTCCCTTTTATCAACGTCCTATCCGTGACGGAAATACGTCACTAAAGTCTTGGTGGGCCCCGGCATAAAAGACTTTCGTGTTAAAAAAAAAGTAATTGAACGAGAGCACGAAACACCAGGTCCTTGGCGGAGCACACTCACAGCGTAAGCAGGGGGAGAGAGAGAGAGAGAGAGATCTTTAATTGTGGCAGAAAAGCTGAGAGGTCGGCCTGAATCTATTTTCTGGCCTGCTACTCATCGTTAGGAAAAGGGGAGGGGGCGAAAAAGAAAGAGAGAGAAGGTGTTGATGATGATGAGGAGGAAGGTCGTGATGAAGCAAAACGTTCAAAAACAATTTACAGTCTCTTGTCGAGTTCGGTCTCTCGTAAAAACTTGTTTAGCGCTTGCAGAATATCGCGCTGATGACGAGGTGGTGGTCCCAACAGAACTTTTTCTGAAACTTGTTGCTCCGTAGATTTCAACAAGGCGGTGGCCATCGAATTTCTTTGCGCTATATATCGCGGGCAGACGCACAAGATATGTTCTGTAGTCTCAGGAGTGCCACAGGTCTCGCAATTCGGACTGTCTGCACGGCCGATGAGGTGTATGTAACGACGAGTGAACGCCACACCTATTCGTAATCGGTGCAGTAAGCTTGTACTGCACCCTTTCATGGTCGGCGGTATTCTAACATGCATATCTGGGTCGAGATCATGAAGACGGCGGTGACGGTGACTTGGCAATGACCAATATGCTGCAGTAGTTTCTCGGAGGAGTGTATAGGTCTTCATAGAGCCCGTTCTAAACTCTCTTTGGGCGACTACTGCGAGTACAGCTACGAAATACCCACTACGCTACAAATCATCAAATATTGTGAAGTACTGAGGTGTCCACTACGCCATAATTCACCATATTGCGAAGTAGCCAGGTACCCACTACTCCACTGGAAGGCAATACGTGCACCTATGTAGCTGCACTCTTTGTTCATGTTGTGGCTGATTACGATGAAGAATGATGGCTGAGCCTTATGTAATGGGTGGGAAGGTTTAAAACACCCTATGGTTACGCACATTAAGTCTCGTGCAATACTTACTAGAGGGAACTCCGGCGCTAGCGTCCATGGAAGTTGCAATGCATGGCGATTGAGCCAGCATGGTAATGATGAGTAGCGCATGCATTTGTCTAACATTCGTTCTTTCGGCTCCCTTTGGATACGTGTCGACTGCAGCCGCTTCGTCGAAAGACGAAGTTCAGCAAACGTTCCGCAGTTTTACTTCACCATGTTAACCGTTTTACGGTTCACCAATTCAAATCGCGTCACGAAGTTTACAACACTTTATTGTTTCATTAGAAACAACTGCCACAACAATAAATAAAGCCATAATGCATTCGAAGCCGCAAGCACGAAGATCAGGCACATCCGTCTACTACCCATAATTCCTATAGGGGCTGGATGACTGCAACGCAAGAGCTCCCTCTAGGTGATGGTAGGAAACTCTGTGGTTACGCAATTCACATTGTGCGCCACGTGGTGTCATTTTGCTCTTCTGCCATGCAATATTATAACTGTTAACGCGATTCCTCAGCCGACAAAGCGCCTGTATAGGGTCTCTTGGCGAAGCAAATTCAAGAGCCGGCGTGGCTATGTGGCAGAATACTCTACTGCCAAGAAAAATGCGTGAGTTCAATTCCCGCTTTAACCCAGGTGCCCGACGGACGTGAGGCAAGTGCTTCATTTTAAAACAGCAGCCGCATCGACAGCATGTCTCAGAAGGCCGGGCTACACGTAGCGTAGATTAGTCAAATTTGCAAGACCAGTAAGTTTGCACACCACTACTTAAACCTTATTTGCAAATTCTGTTTTATCGTTAAAAAACAGATCGGTGGAGTTGGCAACAGAGGGAAAACGGCTCAGATAGAGAAGACGTGGTGCTAGTGTTCCTTTGATCTGAATCCCTTTGATGCTTTGCTTGCCATAGTGTATCTTTCAAATCACATTAATTGAAAGGGATGATCAAGATTTTCCCTTCCTTTAATTGTCCGGGTCGTCTTGGCATTTTATTGTGAATGTATTTTAATGAACATGCTTCTCTGGCTCTCCTGACAACACGGAAACCATGTACTTCAAAGCGGCACCGTTAAATGCTAATAGGCAGCTGTACCGAACTCACCCAGTACATTTTGATTATGAGTCTGTGGAAACGTGTTGCCGTTAGCGATGATTCTGCCTCCTTAACCGCTGAAGTAGTTTCCACGCGCCCATTGCTGAAAGCGAATATATAGAAGGCATCATTATTAGCAGGTAATGCACAGTGACGATCGTTCTAACAATCTCTATGAAAACTGATTGTGTAAGTATTAGTGCTTCTTTTATGAGGACACAATTAGAACCCGATTTACAACATGAAAATTCTGTAAAAAATCGCTATACACATTTGTAATAAAAATTCTCGGGTGTGACGAGCCAAAACTACGATGTGATTCCGAGGCACACCGCAGTAATGAACTCAGATTAATTCTGAGCCACAACCCTGTTGCCGCAAACATGTGGCAATCGATGTAATAATATCTGACGAATACAAGGAGTTTGAAGGCAGTGGTGCTGGGAGGATGGTGCAATAAGAAATTGACGACGATACAAGTTTCCAGGGATCGAAACCGATGGTAACGTGAACACACGTCATGACAGCAACAAAATCTCGAGAGCATTGCGACGGCATCTTCATGACGGCAGAATAACGACACAAAATTAAGGCAGCGACCACGTGACGATGATGGTATCACAATAACTAGGCACATGCGCTTCCTTCTTTGTCCTTTTGATGCACAGAGGTCCGATACTCTACCCAGAATTCTCCTTGATATTGTCCAGGTGCCATAAAATATAAGATTAGCTTTGAGGAAATCTGCGAAGTCATGGACTGAGAAACTTGGAGGACACTTGAGCTTCGCCTTCAAGGGTAGAACGCGATCGCTTAATCGGGCCTCGTGCGCATTGCCTTCTCGACTGCTAGCCTGGCTTCGATTCTCGGTGCATGCTTCAACCGTGTTGTATGGAACGAACGACTGTGCGCGTAACATTCGCCGCCCCAAACTATCGTAGAACGCCTACTGCAAGTACAGTTGTTAAGTGCCCAAGACGCCATAATTATTCCTTTTGAGAATCAGCGAAGCGCCCACTGCGCGTCCTTAAGGCAACACGCAAACCTACGCAGCTGCTCATTTTGTTGAAGCTTTTGCACCTGATGATAAATAAACATATTTAAGCGCTTTGTAAGGGGTGGGCCTTTTAAACACCCCCTCGTTGCGCAGTTCACATCTTTGGACGCCAGGCGCGATTCTGCGCTTCTGCCACGCAATAATGCATGCATTAAGGAGACTCTTTCTACTACATGACATTCATATGGTGCTTTTTTTTTTCAAAGCACTTTCAAACAATAGCGCGGCTTTGTACTAGAACACCTTGCTTGTCGCGCAGACGGCGTGGGTTTGATTCTTACTAGGACCGAACATTTTATTATTTATTTCATGTCCATCTTTCTCGATTCTTCGGTCACGGACAAGATGATGATTTTTCGCTCACAACCAACAAGGTAGACACCGAGGCCGACGCCGGCACTTCTGGAAACAACCTCTTTAGCGCTTGTTTCGCGTTAAAACTGTGGATCACAGAACCATAGAATGTAATAAAGCATCCGGACAACATCACGCTCCAAGAGGCCTTGTATATCTTGGATTTACACCTACAAAACTTATGAGTAATGAAGAAGGTTTTTAAAATGACTGTCTTTATTGATTATACTAAATAGAGCATATTCCGAATAATGCAACCAATGCAATTTGTTAGAAAGCAATTGTATACCATTCACAGCTACATATATGCAGTTCATTTGACAACAGGGTTTCTGTAATTGTTCTTACCTCAGTTTATTGAATCCGTATTAACGTAGTATTACTACGCGTACACTGCAACACAATTTTGCGCCTGTACCTCACAATGTAGTCAACAGCAAAAAGCAAAAAAAAAAAAAAGAAACCACTATGCTGGAACAAATGCCCATGGATGTGTGTGTGTGTGTTTTTTTTTTTTAACCCTTCTATTGAATTTCCCTTTTTATCTGATACAGGATCGCAGGCCCCTTACGGCAGCAAACAGATAACACTACGATTCAAGGTTCGGAAACAATTTACGGCTGACCATAGAGAACTGCTCCGAAGGCGGGGAAAGAGCAGGAAGCGCGGAACGCGAACGAGAATAAAGTAACTAAGCGAGAATTGCGGAGACAAAGACCAGCGAAGTGGACTGGACGCGCTAAATGGTTTCGAGGCACGCAACGCCCGGGCCAACAGATCTAAACCAGAACTTACGGTGCCATAAACACGGTTCCCCGCACAACGGAGTGTATAGAAGGGTGGTACCCTCCGGACCGTACGTTGAAAGAGCGCGTTGGCTGGGAATCGGCGCGATGTCTAAATATATGGTCCCATTGTGACCAAGCTGCAATGGACAACAGTTCTCCTATCGGGGACGCCCGCAGTTCGCGGTGCAAGCAAAAACAACGCCACATAACCGGAAACAAATGAGCGCAGCCGCACGTAGCAGAAGCGTGACGAAACCAAAGCGGCCGTTAAAAGGAGAGGCGTGCCCTATATAAAGGCTCCGATGCGGAGCAAAGCGAACCTGTTTAGTACTTAGGTTACGCAGAGCCCAGCGGAGATCTCAAACCAACTCTTCTTTGCCCCTGGGGTATTACAAAGGAGCTAAGAAATTGGGAAGGCAGTACGTTTCCGCGGGAAAAATGTAAACTGTACACTTTCTCGCTGTTCAGATGGCTGTCCGAGCACCGGCTGTGGACTTTGGAGAATCGGAATGTACAAGTAGAAGAGTTTATATCGGCGTTTTCACCTAACTTTTACTGCGTACAGGCGAATGAATTTTAGATGCATTTGAATAGCATCTTTTGCGAAGCCAGATTTTCTTTCATTTTGCTTTATTTCTTTAATAAAAATTACTTTACCTCAAAACTATTAGGAAATCTTGTGTATAAAAAGCTTCATATTTCAAAAATAGCGAGTTCTTATTACTGGGAGAGATTAATGCGATGAAGATTCCGGGATTAACTCTGTACTCACGGGAAAAAAAAGTATTCCTGAAGAATTTTGCGGATAAAAGTGCACAGTGCGTAACGAATCGGTGAATTGGTGCGACAACTAACTGCAACAATCTCGCAACCTTCTTTCATCTCTGTGGCAGTTGATTATGATATCGTTCGAAGCAGTTCCATCATAGAAAACACAACCTCACCACATAAAATTCGAAGGCTCCTGGTTGACATTGCGTACGAAATAAGGCAAACGTCGATGCAAGAGATCTCGGATTGGTAGAACCTCATTACATTTTAAAATAACGCTGGATTATACTTACTAAGTTTGAGGCTTTCACGCCGTGGTCTATCAAAGAGTCCTGCAAGACCTCCTTACACGCTTGAAACTGGAGGTCTAGCGAAGTAAAGCCAACTTGAATTTTTTAATTACGGATGCTTATAGCAATATAAAAGTTTGAAAGGTCGACTCTATCACGCATATAAATGAGCATCGTGAAGCTATTTGAAACAAATCGTTTAGGCATGAAACCTTGATGCGTTCACAAGGCCGCGTTCTGTCTTCCTGCCTTCATTAAGGTATTTTGTACCGCCCATGCAGATAAAGCTTTTTTTAACCTTAGCGCAACGTGCACTAACTAGCTCAAAAGAGTGCCTTACTCAATCGATACCCTGCAGGACTTTATCTAAATGACTAGGTTTGCGACGTTGTCTTCCTGTATGGGATATGCCATGGACAAGAACAACGGAAGAAAAAAAATAGTGAGGACATTAAGTAATCTCATCTCATTCCGAACAGCCCTTAGTGAGAACTGTATTTTTTTGACTATATACCGTTAACCTTAATTGCAAGCAAGTAGATGTTCCTTAAAAGGCCCATCGAGCATGGGTTTGAAGCCAATTGCCAAATCCACAAGTCTTCTTTTTCACAAGTGCGTTTTCACATTGGTTTGACTACATCACTAATGATATGTCCCGCGTCGTGATTGGCTGAAATATTTTTACGACAATGTTTAGCGTAAGACGTTTTAACACGAAAGTGCTTTATGCCTGGTCCCACCAAGAATTCAGTGACGTATTTGCGTCACGGAAATGACGTTGAAAAAATTGTACATGATCAGATGTAAAAGAAAAAAAGTTCCTACGACCTCTCGGTCCGCAACAACAGAAGCCGAGCACGCTATCCACTGCGCCACGGCCACAGACTAACTGCTTTACGAACGCGCTTTTTATATCTACCACTTTCATCTCAGTGCTCCTGGTCAGCGGGGTGGTGTCGCCCTCTTGTGTCATTGGCAAGTTATCTTTTCGTCCACTTTTCTTTCTTCACATTTGCATTACAATTACTTCTTATAACATCCCCTATACTTTCCATGGCATCATTATCTGTTAGTTCTCCTTAATACTGTGTCTAACAAAGAAAACGAGCCCTTAAGTTTACACTTCTTTCCTTGTATCAGTAATGTAATTTATCAGTACTGTGGCTTCGGCGATTAGCACCTGCAACGCCTGTTGCCACGCGTCCGTACCAGTCGGCGCGTTTTCAGTAGAGGTGCAATTTTGTCAACGCCTTAATGCACCGCGAGGTGGCGACCTTCGCCCAAGCGTCGGCCTCGCTCATAGGGTTTATCCAAACCAAAAATGCGACGTGCGCCTCAATCCAGTGGCTGTAATACTGAGTTCCTCGCTTACGCTCGCCCCAAGAAAAGTCGCGGCCGGGCTACTAGGGTGACACGACGCGCTGAGCGCTTTCCTCTAGTCCGACCATGGCGTTCAATCATACTTTAACATGCCGCGGGATGGCGACCTTAGCCCAAGTTCTGCATCCCAATAGCGGCACTCGTCTGGCTTCGCGCTTCTTTCTCTGATTACGCTCTCGCCGTTAACGTCTACAGCTACCACAATGGTTTGTTTACTAATCGTTGATCATGGACGTTAGTCATCGGGTTGGAGATGTACCGCCAAGCGTCAACGTGGGTGCATCCACGTTAAAACTCTCCTGTATCAATGTACAGTAAACATTCAATTACCTCTGTACGGGCACGTTTTACTTTCGTGTTATAGCGATTCCTATGGCGGAGGTATCAACCATGTTTCTTTTTTTCTGAATACGGGCATAAGCTTCGATGTTTCGGATGTCGGAATAGCTCGAGACAGCTTCGCAGTATGATGGCCGCGGCTTTTCGGCAGGTAGTGCTGCAGGATAGCTATAATGGAAGGTTGATAAAACTACCCTAAGAGGAAACTTGCAGTAGGGAGAAATGAACCGACTTCGTTCACGTTATGAAGGCTTAATTTGCAGGTGTACAACCATGGCGTTTTTCTTTCAGCCAACATGACAGAGTAACCGTATATTTGTACAGAGGTATAGCACTGTCATAATATATATATATATATATATATATATATATATATATATATATACAAAAACTTTTGGTTGCTAGCGACGCAAGATAGTGCGAGCCAGTGTCAACACACAATACATATCTTGAAAGAGTGGTTGCAGCGGACGTGGCTCCATGAACTTCTCAAATACCTAATTCAGCGTCTCGATTGAGGTATCCCAACCCCTATCATTATAGTCATGGTTATATCGCTTTTTCTACCGTGCAGCGCATTTCTAGAACCGCGCACGCATTCCATAGAAGTTCTCAAATTTGTGTTTAAAAAAATGATATATCGTTTACTGGGCAGCCATGGCTTTCAAGAAAAGAAAGCGAAAGTGGAAGAACAGCCCCGAGTAATTGCGCCCATAATGACCAGTGCATGCACTATTCGGCTCTTTTCTACACTCTAAATACGGTAACCTATAGCAAAGGTGAACTTTTTCACATTTTTGTGCACCTATAACCTAAAAGTTACATCAGTGTAACCTTTACATTTGTAACCTTTCTAATGGTTACAAAATTGAAGGTTAAATTTGTTTATATAGGTTACACCCTTTTCTTTCGGAATGTAACCTTTGCAAAGGTATACAGCAATCGAAAAGACATAGGTTACTTTCAAAACGTCCTTTATTAAAATATCCTTAGTGCTTTCTGAAGGACTCAAAATGCAACTCTCATATGCTGCAATGTGACCTGTGTAAAAATATCTAACTAGGAAAACGGCGTACAAAACCAAGACGAAGAAAAATATCAATGGAGCACACGGTTAGCACACATTCTTCTTTTTCAACAGCAAAAGAAGATTCTTCAGGCGGTTTGTGAGTAGTCCACGAGGAACGGTTGCGTCCGGCAGGGCAATCTTTTGCAGCAGGACAAGGATTGGTGAGCAAGCAGGCGGGCACTCAAGATTTTTGATGAAATATGTCAGCAGGCAAAAAATGAGGGCCCGCTCTATATTTCCATTAGACACCCGGATTACTTGCTCAGCGTTTCCGGCGTAAACACAAGTGTGTTCACGACAGGCATACACATGAGGTGCAGTGATTTGCACGTCATCCGGTAGAGCCATCTGTGAAAATATTACAATAGTACCATGAAGAAACAACACGGCAAAAATTCTCAGCATACTCAAGTGAGATTAATAAAAAAACAAGAATTTAGAGCATTCGTATATTACTGTGATATTGAAAGTGAAATTCAAATTGTGAGAAAGCGCTTGATGCAACAGTAATTGGTAAGTGTATGCATGTAGTAATCATTCCACAAACCTCGTTGATAAGTGGGTGCCTTGAATGACAATTGCAAGTGCTTGGCGATGTCGATGAATGTGCATTCACGTTGTTCTTTGCATGAAAACGCTTCCGACACTGCTCTTAGCTTTCTTTCCAGGTCACCAATGCTGCTTTTAAACCGGAGCTCGACTTCGATGCAAAGCTGGAAAAAAAAACAGTTAAGATAAAGCAAAAGTGATGATTAATATTAACGACAAAATAAAGCTTTCTTTCTGATATCCCTCATGATAAGAGGACGTAAAGCATTACAATAATAATTCTGACCATTTAATTAATTACTGCATAAGTGCACTGGTCCCCCCTCACGAATCGAGATTAGGAGCAACAAAATGTTTGTTTTGGAGCAGTTTGGAGCACCTAGCGTCAAAAGCTTACGGCGCAGAACTCACTTCACAAGTACAGAAAGCACGCACAGAGTTCTAGAACTCTGGTTTAAAATATTGATGCCGCAGCCATCCACTGGAAGCTTGCGCACACGAAAGCCCGTAATCACCGCTGCGCACGAGCGCACATGAGAAGGCGATATTTATTTGGAGAAGGATAATCACCCTGTTCTCAATGATAGCACATGACATACACGACGCAGCTGCGCTAGTACTCTGCTATAAAACGAGCACAGATAGCAGATAAATCGACAAAAATATCTCTCTACACAGTGTCGTGAGCAATAGGTCAGTAATGCGCAATGATAAACCGACTAAACCTTATATATATATATATATATATATATATATATATATATATATATATATATATATATATATATATATATATACATATATATATAGCTAAGACAAGCACCCTAACAACAAAATCCACAAACGAGGCCACTCTTATCAGCTGAGAAAAGTCCCGATTTGACAAGTATTGAAATAAGCAAGACCTCACATGCCGTTAAAATGTATCTGAAACAAAAGCCACTTACCCAAGTCAGTTATTCGTCCATGAGCCGCTGGGCAGTGGTTGCAGTAGTCGCAACGAAGGGCGCTTGCTGTGGAGTCGTCCAGTGAACGAAAAACGACGTAACGCCGACACTCACATGATGTTTCGTTGCAGCTGCCACGCAGCACACCCCACATATCTTTGCTGCTCAACGGCATCACCGGTTTCACGCAACGCATGCACAAACCCAAGGAAAGGAACTGGAAACAAAGTTCGCAACCGCCGCCAGAAAACGGCGTGCACGAGTGCTGCCCGGGCGATTCGGCGCTGCACGTTGCATGCTATGCGCGCGGTGCGCATGCGCTGCGCCAGCGGTGGCGTCTTCCTGTCGTCTAGACTTTATGGCGCCGAACGCAGCCGACCGCCAAGCCAGCCAAGCGGTCAGGATGGTCAGGAGAACCCGCGCTCGCAGTGCACGCGGTATACTTTCACCGTGCTTTTACCCTTTCTTTTTTTTTTTTGGCGAGGGACACGGTGACGCTGTGTACACATAAGTTACAGAGTTGTTCATAGGTTACTACGGACAGGTTACACTGCGCTTTTCGCGCTGGTAACGTATAAATTGCTCTAAATGTGGATTTTGTAACTTTTAGACACCGCGCAATAACGAAAACATGAAAATAAACTCCTTTGTAACCTTTCTTTCATAAGTTACTCACGCCCAAAAGTTACTTTATAGGTAACCGTGTTTAGAGTGTAGCAGACGTTTTGGTGCTAAGTTAGAGTAAACAACATCGCGAGAAACACTACGTAACAATTCACCAAAATACATGTCCGCGTACACATCTATAATGGATGCAGTCACCCAGTGTCGACACGAACGAGCTACCACGATATTACTGTAATTTATTTGCTTGGATATATCAGAAATAAAAGACGTATCAAGAACAGGGCTTCAAGGCTGCACAAGTGTTGCTTTTTTAGGCCCGCTGCGTTGTGACTGATTTAATCACACGAAAACAACGTGAGTTTGGGTTAAGTCTATGGAATTAGGAGAGCATTATCGGCGGCCATTAAGCAATGCAATGTACAATAGCTATCGTGTGAAAAGTGGGAAATTGTTAAGGCGCTTTTTAAGCCCGTCAAAACATATGTTTTGTAATGAAATGCCCCAAAACTTGAGCTCTCTCAGTGCTATACTCCAAAGAGACGAAAGCGAAGACTCTATATCTCAAGAAATTGCAGTCACCCCTGTGCGCAGTCAAATGTAACGTTATACTACTGAGAAAATCTCAGTATTGATCTTACGATCCGTTTATGGCATGCTCGAAGTACTCAATTCCTTTACAGAGCATAAACCTCTGCAGTAACCAATTCTCGGCTGTATTGCTGCCCAGTTCACTCGGGAAAGAAAGCAAGGAAACTTGAAGTCCTCGCAACGCCGAGACAGCCTTTAATTATCCCGTCCACGTTAACGAAGGAACACGAGCAGCTCTGGTGACAGCACCTGGGTCACCGAGAATTATAATTGCACCGCCGTGTAGATACAGCAGTCGCTATGTCGGCGCCCCTGAAGTTTCTTTAAGCTGGCAGGTCAGCCCAAGCACAGAGCTTGAGCGCCACGTTAATTTCGCGTATGAAGCACTTGGCTTTATAGCGAGTGCCACGAAGTTGTCACTTGCTAGCGCTTCTGGAGAAAGAGCCGCTGAATAATGGTGCGGGCACAACTTAGAAACCCGTAGCCCGGTATTGAAACCTGTCGAGGTATTCATCTTCCTTTCTGTAGCTTTGACCGACAGCACCTTATTTGAAATCTTATTGTTGGCTAAGCAGGTAAAAAAAAAAGACTTAAGCCGTATGCGCTGAGTAAGTAGGACACGGGGGGGGGAGGGTGCTGGTATATTAACTTCCGGCCATAGATCCGCAAACTCCCTCTTGGCTTGACTCACTCAGGCTCACTTAGACACAGATCGAGCCGTGAGACTGGGCCTGAGTGAGTCTGTGTGAGTAACATTTGGGTGTTCTTGAGTCTGAATGACCCCGGTTGAGGAAAAGTTTGGTGAATCTGAGTCCGAGTGAGCCCTCAGGGCAAAATGTATTTCATGAGTGAGTCTGGCATAGCTCGTCAATTTTTCGCCGACCTATGATCTCGGTAGAAGCAAAGCTTCTCCTATTTGCGTCTGAAACCAACCCGGCGCATGTTGCAGTTTTAACAGCGAAGCTGTTCTTAGTCGAGGCTTTCATGTCTGTGGTCGGCGTAGAATTGATCACGTGGCCTCGTATTGAGGCGAGAGTGAGCCTTGGTATAGGAAGGGGAAGGCTGCACCGTGCCTAGAGAGGCGACACCTTGCTGCGAGAGGCGAGGGTGCAGTGGAGTGTAAGATAACGTCTCACTGTGAGTCAGGAGTTCCCGCTTCCACGATGGTGAACATTTCTCATTCTCCCGATGAAGGAGTCGCCCCACGTGAGCGTCAGCGAGAGCCGACGCGAGAGCAGGCGTGTCGTCGCCGATCCAAACGCGCTCTTGGCGCAAGAGAGGCTGAAGCTAAGCGTCAACGAACGGAAGACCTAAATATATAGACGTACGATGTATACTGATGAATGGCGAGCATGAGCTTCGCTGTTTCGACAGTGTTCGCGAAATGGAGCTGGCTGGATTTTTTAAAATTCGAAGCATTTCTTAGCCAACTGCAGGCACTTTGAGCGTTTCTATCTATCTATCTATCTATCTATCTATCTATCTATCTATCTATCTATCTATCTATCTATCTATCTATCTATCTATCTATCTATCTATCTATCTATCTATCTATCTATCTATCTATCTATCTATCTACCTGTCTATCTATCTATCTATCTATCTATCTATCTATCTATCTATCTATCTATCTATCTATCAGGAAATATTTAGCGCAGAGTGACACAAGGACGAGAAGGGAGGACGCAACACAGCGCTAACTTTCAACAAAATGGTTTATTTGAACCCAAGCATATATATATATATATATATATATATATATATATATATATATATATATATATATATATATATATATATATATATATATATATATACAGTGGTGATGCTCAAACGCTACAGCCATATGTCATGCGCAGAGAAGTACTTTTTTGTCATTCTGATTTTAACAGGAGACGAGCAGAGAAGTGATTTTCTTATCATAACCTTTTATACAGGATATGCGGACCAAACCACAAAACTAATGCACGTTCAAAAAATCACAGCATATCCACGAAGTGAATGATGGTGAGTGGGTGAAGCTCGGAGGGATCATTCGGGTAACCGTGAATCCCCCCCGTACATTGCCCACTCGATCATGCAAAGACGTGACAACACGTGTCACGTCTTTGAATGATCCTGGGTGTTCGATCGTGAGCTGGGCACGAGCGTCGCCGACTTGTGTTCCGGGCGCTCCCAGCCTCAGCGACAACGCCAGTTCGCGTTCCACGATAGAGGAAGACGATGCCACCTACTCAGACGCCGAAGTCCACACCAGTGTTCGACGCAACGCCTCGCCTCTGCATGCATCGCCACAGAACGCTGCTGTGAGTTGTGAAAGCCACGCGTCCTTGGCTATGGGTTGTGCCGCCGTGAGTACCGGAGCCGCCGCATGCTCCGCAGATACCGGCTGCCCTGGTTTTGCATGCGACTCACACGAGAGCACTGTGAAGCTGACTACCTCCTCTCTGGTGAAGTTCACCTCACCGTTGATCACGATGGAGTCCACCTCCGGTGCTCGACTCCGAGTACCGCGTCGGCCCGACGATCCCAATTATAACAGCGCCATCTATCCTCTTTAATCGTCAACTATACGAAAACCACTAACGCCATCTAGCGATATTATTTCCAAGGACATATACACACAACGCCATCTAGTGAGCAATTCTTGAAACTAACTAGAAGTGGCTACTACAACATACTATTACAGAGGAGGGAACGACCCACACCCTAAGGAGCTTCGCCCCTAAAAATGCACTTCTTTTTCTGACAGTGACAGGGACGGCGTGCTTACACAATCCTCTGCGCATGTTCATTATGTTTATCGTATGTGTTTAAATAATCTGTATATTCCAATAAATCACAGTTGAGAGTCAGCGCTTGTTCTGTGTTAACCTTTTCTTCGTCCCGTCCGTCTGCGCGCTGTTTTTTCCCACAGTGTATCACCAACTAGCCCAACTTTCAGTCTTGCTTCGACTTACTGCTTTCCGCAAGAGAGGGGAATCTGATACACCACCGCCTCTCTACAGTCCACGAACTGAGTCCTATATCTTATCTTGCAAGCAGAAGCGTTTTGCGGTGCTTGACTACTCAGTCTGCAAATAGAATTAGGCTTTCGCGTGGCGGAAAAAACTACGATTCGGTTTTTGCGCGATGCTTGCAAAAAATATATTCAAAATGAACTGTCTGAAACTTTGCAAAGGCTTCAACCACATTTTGCTCTAATGGAATTCTGGTGTTTTAAAACCACATTCATCCCTCTTTCTGTGGTTCTCGTCTTGCCCAAGAGTGTCCGCTTAGGAAACCATTAGGGATTGCGCACGCGTGCTGTCCCAAGGGGTTTGAGCATGAAGAAGTATTCTTTAGGTGGACATCAAAGCATAATGGCGGGAGCGATGACCGCTAAGCGTGGTGAAACAGCGTACTTTCCCCTTACACGGGTGAATCTCTATAGACGCACAGCACAGTGGTCAGCCATCGAGCCACGCGTCGGGTAGAAATGACACAGACTCATTAAAGAGCTGAGCCAGAATACATAGAGTGATGTAAACTTTGTAAAAGAGACAAACGAAAGTTAGTAAGTTCATGTACTGCATGTAATATGGCTGCCATTCAAACATGAAATTATGAAAGCCCGCATGTATGGGTCACTGACAATACTGTTGCATAGGTGAGAACCCACAAGTAAGAAATATTAAACCAAATATTGTTACTCTAAGTCTGGGGTCGGCAAATTGTGAAAGTGGGAGGCCCAGTTTCTTGAAGCAGACACGGTGGGGGGCGCATGGTGAAAGGGGGAGGGGGGCTTCAGCAAAGGGAAAATAGTCGACGAACTGAGAAAAATGCAAAAAAAAAAATACAGCTGGAATGGAAATATAGAAATGACGTTTGTTTTCAGCACACATGACACAAAGTTGCAATTTTCAAAGAAAAGTTACAAGCGAAAACCCATTTCAAGTCAAAACTGCAATTTTAGCCTTCAGATAATGTTGACAAAAGCAGGGATAGAGTTCGGACGTAGTGCCGAGGGTCACAGGTTACCGACCCGTGCTCTAAGTGATCTCTATAGTCCTAATATGGTACTTATCGAAAAGTGGAGATAGACTATAGTTAATACCAGCGGTTGAGCCCAATTTGTAGAGAAGTTCAGTGACAATGAAGTGACCGCGAAACAGCAGATATTGATGTATATTCGCTTCTGGAAAGACCCAAATACTTCAAGCCAAGTAACGGAATGATTTTAAAAGACGATGCTTCACTTAAGGGCAGTGAATTGAAAGAAGCTGCTGGGACAATTGTAAAAAAAAACCGCCAGGCCTGCGCGGAACGCGCAGCACAGTCACAGCGAAAGCTGGAAGAGCGGCATTTCTAGAGCATTTTTTAATCACTCTGAGGAAACTACTACAAGCACACTTGCATGGTACCCACTACGCCATAAATATTCATAATTTTTGTGTAGTGGGGAGCCTTTACTATGCCATTATTCGTCATTCTTCGGAAAAGCGCGGTACCCGCTACACACTTGTAACGCATTATGTGCACTTTGTTGATGCTGTGGCTGACGACGATGAAGAATTATGCCATTTTGTAATAGGTTGGAGCATTTAATGACCCAGTCGTTACGCAATTCGTATTGTGTGGCGCCTAGTTGTTACTTTACTGTTCTAAAACGCTTTACAACACACGTTAACGCGATTCCTTACCCGACATGAAGCCTGCATAGGGTTAGTTTGCACCGCAGTTTCAAGCAGTGGTGTAGCTCAGTGGTAGAGTGCTGGGCTGCCACGCAGAGGTCCCGGGTTCGATTCCCATTCTGTCATGGGTGTTTTTTATTTTAGTTTTTTCCTTATTTCGTGTGATATTGGTTACGGACACCGGCGGCGGCGGCGGCGGCGGCGGACAACTACGGCGCAAAAACGACCCTTGTTGTGATAATATAATAATATCTGGGGTTTTACGTCCCAAAACCACGATATGATTATGAGAGACGCCGTAGTGGAGGGCTCCGGAAATTTCGACCATCTGGTGTTCTTTAACGTGCACTGACATCGCACAGTACACGGGCCTCAACCATTTCGCCTCCATCGAAATGCGACCGCCGCGGCCGGGATCGAACCCGCGACCTTCGGGTCAGCAGCCGAGTACCATAGCCACTGTTCCACCGAGGCGGACCCTTGTTGTGATCTCATAACAGCTTTCGCTGTAAAACAAGTAAATGATAACCTGTCTTAGCTGAAATTGGAGAGTTCATAAAGGAAACTAACTTTGCGGTGACGTGCTAGTATTACGAATGCATGTAACTTTCATGAAGTGAAATAAGAAAACAACGTTTTGTGAACGTGCAATGTATACTTTCTTCATTTAAATCTCAATTTAACATTGGTTCTTTGTAAATGAAGCAGCGTGCCCTAGCATTCCATGGTAATAAGATCTAACAGACAACGAAGACAAGGAAAGTATAAGGGACGTAATTAGTAGTAATTGTAATGTAAATGTGAAGAAAGAAAAGTGAAGTAAAAGATAACTTGCCGCTGGCAGGGACTAGGATCGGTCCCTGCCAGCGGTGTTCAATCAACCAAGTGAACTAGATGAACCTAGTGTTCAATCAACCAAAGGACTAGGCAGGATTTCGTACAGCCTACTCAACAATAGCTCACATTCATACTATCAATAAGTTGACAGAAAAATGAGTGGAATACAGCCAACCCCTATATATAGCTTTCATAGATATGAGAAGGCATTTGATTCTGTCGATATAAAAGTCATGCAGGCATTGCGGAATCAGGGAGTTCATAAACCTACTGGAAGAAATCTGCAGCGGATCCACAGCCACCATTGTCATTCATAAAAAAAAACGACAGAATCCCAATAAATAAGAGTATAACGCAGGGAGACATGATCTCCCCAATGCTATTCACCGCGTGCTTACACGAGGTTTTCAAGCGCTTAGATTGGGAAGAAATAGAGATAAAAGTTAATGGGCAGTACCTTAGTAACCTGCGAATCTCTGATGACATTGCATTGATCAGTAACTGAGGGGGGACAGCAGAAGAGTACGTCTGAAAATTAATATGCGTAAAACAAAAGTATTGTGCAACAGTCTAGGGAGAGAACAGTGCTTTGCGATAGGTGGCGAGACACCGGAAGTTGTAAAGGAATACGTCTACTTAGGACAGGTAGTAACCGCAGAGCCGAACCACGCCAGTGAAATAACTAGAATAATAAGGATGGGTTGGAGCACCTTCGACAAGCATTCTCAAATCATGAATGACAATTTACCACTATTCCTCAAGAGGAAGGTATATACCTAACAGCTGCATCTTACCGGTACTTACATATGAAGCATAAACCTTCACAATGTGGGTTATATTTAAATTGAGGATGCAGCGAGCAATGGAAAGGAAAATGATAGGTGTAACTTTAAGATGCAGAAAGAGAGCAGAGTGGCACAGGGAACAAACGGGTGTTAAGGGCATCATATTTGAAATCAAGAAGAAATGGACATGGGCAGGGCACGTAGCGCATAGGCAGGCTAACCGCTGGTCATTAAAGGTAACTGAATGGAATCCGAGAGAAGGCAAACGCGCCAAGTGAAAACAGAAAGTTAGGTGGACAAATCAGATTAAGAAGTGTGCAGGTATAACGTGGCAGCAGCAAGTACATGACCGGGTTGAATGGCGGAACATGGGAGAGGCGTTTACGCTGCAGTGGGCGTAGTCAGTCTGATGATGACTCTCTCCCACTCTTGGGAGAGAGTCATCACCCACCCAGACTGACAACTGGATCGGCCGACTATCGGTTCCCCCGCCATGGCCACATTCTTTACGTAATGAGGGATTCCAAAGAACGTTCGTTGAGCATGGGTTCAGAAGTGACGTGGTGATAAGTGACATTGGCAAAAAAAAAAAAAAAAAAGATGAGCTCAGGTATGGGACTTCAATCCACAGTTTCCTCTCGAAGCCAGGAGTGGGCTTGACTCCAATGCTTGCTTGAGAATGCGATGGTGTTTATTGGCGCGAGGGTCAGTTGCCCACTACTCGCTTCCCCATCAAACGCGAACAAGACCGTCGTCGGAATAAGGTGTACGGTAATGTAGCCGCACTACGACAATATGAGTGTTATTACGGAGCGTTTAAGCCGAGCCGATTTGGCGTGTGGTAAGTACCGAAATACCGCAACGTCCCGGTCAGTGCGTAGCTTAGCGTTGCCGGCAACGCCTCTATAAGTCCCTTCGACCATCGCTTCATGTCACCATGAGAAATAGGCGACTCACACGGCTAAAATAGTTTGAAAAAAACCTGCCTGCAGACCTGGGCGGTGCGGTATCATTGTACTTACCGTACGACAATCCAGCTCTGCTAAAACACTCTCTTTTTTGAACATTTCGCCGTCTGGACCGAATGCTTATAAGACTCACCGGTTTGCCTTCGTAAGACCTCCGAGCGACAACCAGGAACATCCGTCTAGACTTCAGGCTCACTGGTGCCAAGTTCCTAAACACGTTCGAGCCGCCGGTAGCCAAAAGTCACTGTCCAAGGACACTATAAAATAGAAGATTGGGGGGCCTTCATTTCACCATTTCTACGCCAGCAAATGTGGCCCAGATGGTTACTAGAATAATATTATAATAATGGGGGGGGGTGTTACGTCCGAAAACCACAATATGATTATGAGGGACGCCGTAGTGGAGGGCTCTAGAAATTTCGACCCCCTGAGGTTCTTTAACGTGGACCTAAATCTAAATGTACGGACCTCAAGCATTCGCGCCTCCAACAAAAATGAGACCTATGCGGCCGTGATTTCATCCCGCGACCTTCGCGTGAGCAGGCGAACACCGTAACTACTAGACCACCGTGGCTATTTAGACGATTACTAAAAAGCCACGGTGGTCATTACAGATGCACAAAAACACAGACACATATATATGCATTCGTATGCGTGTCCATGTTTTTATCGAACGCATTCTCAAAATTTAGAAGATGTCCGCCACGGTGGATCAGTGGCTAAGGATCTCGGCTGCTGACCGAAGGTCGCGGGTTTGATCCCGGCCACGGCGGTCCCACTTCGGTGGAGGCGAAATGGTAGAGGCCCGTGTACGGTGCGATGTCAGTGCACGTTAAAGAACACCAGATGGTCGAAATTTCCGGAGCCCTCCACTACGGCATCTCTCATAATCATATCGTGGTTTTGGGACGTAAAACCCCAGATATTATTATTATTATTATTAAAATTTAGAGGAGTTCATCGAAACTTGTTCTTTTTTGTTTCTGTTGAAAATTTTGCAACCATGTTTTCTTCAAAAAGGAGCTTCGCGAAGTGATCTGTGATGGCGTATGCGGAAGTAGGATTGCTCTTCGGAAGAGGCGAGCCTAATTGAAAATCCGTTCCCATCGCGACTCGACTCGGTGAATCCGCAGATTAGAGGGATTGGAAATACAGCAGTGGAGGAGAGCTTCGTCTATATATATGTATATATATATATAGCGTAAACTTCTGCAGAAATTTTACGCTACGGAGAACGTAATCGCACTAACGCTTATTCCCGTAAGACGCTTCTCATTAGCCATATGACAATCTAATTGGGATTTCTCAGGCAGACACTGCTTTCATATAAAAGTCGTGCCCTAATAGGATTGACTTCAGAGTTATGGCTGCTACTTGAGCTAGGTGGCTTCTTCAAGTCTTATGTCCGTCCATGAGTATTATAGGGCACAAAAAAACGTGTTTTTAGTGATTGTTTCCGCCGATTCGTTACTCTTTATGAATATAACAAATATTTTTTTAATATGTGTAAGTATACAGTGCCCAAATCACAAGATGACGTCAAGTATGGGGCCGCGTGTACGTAGGTGCATTTCGTGGCTGCTTCCCTGCCACGCCACGATATTTTTTTCTACTCGGCATACAACTGTTGTCACGAGAAAAGCCTTTGCTGGCTCTTACATTATAGTGAAATAGATATGCTGCGCGGCGTAATGGTCACAACAAAAGAAGAAAAAAAGAAAACATTTATCACAGTGAATTTTCCAACCAATAAAATAGCTCTGAATAGAACCAAGTCCATAGTAATTCATAAAAGAAGCAAGAAACTATAAAAAACCAGATATGACACCCATGTTGATGCCACATTAGGCAAGATAACCATTTTCTGATTTGCTTACAATTACCTTAACGCTTTAAAACCTGCTTTACAATTACCTTAACGAGGTTTTGGACGATCCTGAGAGCGTGACATTCCTGCGCCACCTTAAAATTTCGAAGTTCGTTACTTCTGGACAACATTCGCTAGGATCGTAATCCGCTGCAAAATCTAATGTTCATCTGTCTAATCTGTACCTTTCTCTACCCTTAAATTTTTACAGCTGCATTGCTGTTTTGGAGCCAGCTCCAAGCGGGATATAGAGAGAAGAAGTCAGTGAGTTTATTAGCAGCACTTTTCATTTTTGTCGCTTTTGATGGTCTGGTTACTCTTGTAGTTGCGCATTTTAATGTCTTGCATGAAATTAGCCGCTTTCAGAGCACTTAGATACTGCCCGAGACTCCAGAGAAGAACAAGAAAAAATTGGCCGCGTATCTGCGTGCTTCGCTGCAAATGTCGTCTAAAGACGATAGTCTTGTACCGGCCGTACAACTATGTTTTGCCTTGCCTCAGACAGCGCCTACTCTACGTTGAATTGGCTGCATCTAGCTGGCATTGATAAAATAGAGGAGGCGCTGCGCGAGATATGAACGCCATTGAAAAACATGCGCTTGTGCTGAACCAAGGGCATTACACCGTGACCAAGGGCCACTGCCAGCGGCAGCACCTTTATCGTATGGTATGGTATGAATAACTTTATGTCGGCACAGGGCTTGTTCGTGCAAAGCGTCGCAGTTCGTGCACAGCGTCGCATTTTCCGCGCAGCCTGAAAAACACTAGGGTCTTTAGAATTGCGTACCTATGTATTTTCTAATAAAAGAACACACGACCTGACACTTACTTATTAATGTTGCGCCTCAGGTATGCGTATTATTTGCTTTTTCATCGAATATGTTCACAAGTATGAACGCAAACACCAGTTCAAGATGGCTGGGCGTTCAGAAAGTGGTTAAGCTTTGGCCGAGTGGCTGAATCAGGGGACGTCGGACAGACAGCCAGACCAAAATTTTTGCGTTCAAGTATCCCAAGAAAGACTATCGCCTGTAAAAATGAGACCGTTCGAGGATGTAGAGGCAAGGCGCATTCAAATAAAATATTTTAACTGTCGACATTCACTCGTAGAAATCAGAACGTTACTAACAAGGAAGTTCCTACGTTTTGACTATGTAATGTTTAAGCGGAGATCCCAGGCAATCTTGCCGCTGGACACAATATTGGTGAGGGCACCACGACAACGGCAGAGAGATAAAAAACAACTTGTTTTTACCTAATGCGGAGGTATATTAATAGAGAACCACTCCATCAATATATATATATATATATATATATATATATATATATATATATATTTGTGTGTGTGTGTAAAAGAAGGTGTCCTCAGATTCAGTAGAAGCAACACTGCGAAGTCGAGGACGTTCAAAACGAAAACTTTATTTTTCCAACGTTTCAGCCGGGGACCGGCCTGCCAACGATTCAGGCCTGTCCCCGGCTGGAACGTTGGAAAAATAAAAATTATTCGTTTTGCACGTCTTCTACTTTATAATATACATATATATATATATATATATATATATATATATATATATATATATATATATATATATATATATATATATATATATATATATATAAATAGGGCGCTACCAAAAAACGGGCTTTGAACGAGGATTTCATCGTCCTTACAGCGGCAGTTCCTCTCAACCATACGGCGTTGGCCCAGCTCGTTGCGGGAAAACATTTTTAGCTTACGAAAACTGCAGCTACATGGCCAGCAGAACGACATCTGTAACCGCTGCCCGCATAACGTATTAAACATGGCGTTCCCTTCTAAATAAATAATCTCTCTTGGCCGATTGCAAGTGCACTGAGGCCTGGTGGCTTGAATATAAGGGTCCGTATCCTCAAAAACGTACTACGCAAAAAAATGTTATTAAGAGACTGCTTCAGCCAATCACGGGGTGGGACGTATTATTAGCCTAGCCGGTCACCAATGTAGAAACCCCTTACGAAAGAGAAGCTATGAGAATTCTGCCCCAGGACCTTGTTGTATTACGATTGCACGGCTTCGCACAGTGTTCTTCTATATAGAAATACAGAATGGGTGGTGAGATTGAGAGCCTGTATCGTCGACTCCGAAATACTTGTCAAAATAGTGAACGAAAAACAAAGATACGTTAGATAAGTACGTTTGAAACTTAGCATTGCGATGCAGTCAGTCTGTTTATTCTTCGTTGTGGTCAATTTTATGCCCATATGTTTTCTGTGGCTACATTGAAATGGCTGTTGTAGGCTGTTTCCCAAATGAAAGTGCGTCCACCCCCAATGACTGTGCGGCACCCACTTACTGCAGTCAATATTGTTTTCAATGAACACGCGTTCTTTGCAAAACGTGGTATAGCGGAATAAAGGAAATATACGAAAGTCACGATACACGGAACTGGAGTACAAATCAATGAAGTGAACCCTTTGAAATAAATCCCCAGGAAAGGAAACTCTCTAAAGTGTTACACAACCGAGATCCTTAAGAAAAGTACAAAAAAAAAACATTTATTCAGGAAACGGAATCTTTTGACACGGCACGTGGCCCGCGAAGTGAATGTCGCAGAAAACTCACTTCAACCAAGCCCAGTTTATATGCGCTGACATAGCCACGTGTTTTTACGGCTTTGTCAGCTTGTTAATTTTCCTTCGAACGGCTCAATGCCTTGTTTCTTTCTGGTTCTGTCTTTTTTTTTTTTGCCAACTCTCATTTATTTGAGGTTTGGAAAAACTTCACCAGATCTCATTCGTAACAGTGTCTGGGTGGAATATCGATTGCGAATAACAATGGCGCAAAACTAACCGCAGAAGAGGTTTAATCAGGCGTATAGCGCGGAGGACATTCCACATAATTGATTATTTCTGTTATTTTTTCTCCTCTTGCTTGGAGGAAAGTGGTATGAGTGCCGTGAGCCTTATCCAAACCACTTACAGTTAATACCGCTTCAAAGAATTCTATTTCTGCTCATATCTTATGATTGAAAAGAGTTATTGAAAGCAAAACTTGTCCTGGTAATAATAATGCAATGCAAATACTGACGTTTTTTTTTTCATATGTCATAAGATCAGATTTATTGAAGGACCAGCGACATAAAATTTCAAGCTTGAGATGAGGCCTTCCCTCGATAACTTGGCATGGATAAGGTTTTTGAGCAACGTATGAATTGCGTCCGTTACGCAGTAGTCATTTTATCTGGAGGGCAAACAACGTACGAAGGCTCAACGCGGCATTCAGCCCCTGCGACATCGACAGTATTATGACGTGGTCAGCGGTAGCCCAGGCCCCGCCCCAGGCGTTGAGTGAAGATGCGCTCGTAACGACAACGTCGACGATCTCAGTGTACTCATCGCGGTGCCGACTGGCGGCGACGCGCCGGTGGCGGTTGTGTCAACCTTAAGCTTCGCAATTGTGGTGCTAATTAAGCCTTAAGGAAGTGCGGAGCTAGGCGGCCTTCCTTGTTTATCCTTATTTTCTATTTCTTTCTTCCTCTATTTCTTTTTGTTTCTCTCTGCTTATTTTATCTCTTATCTGTCTTTCCTTTCTTTCTCAGTTTTTCTATATCTTTCTTTTTTTGTTCATTTCTATTTTTCTTTCTGTCTCTATTTCTTTCGTTTTCTCCCTCTTTCTCTCTTTCCTTCTCTTCCTTGCCGTTCTCTCTGCCTCTCTATTTCTAGCTCCCACTTTCTTTCTATCTCTTCATCTCTCTCTCTCTTTCTTTCAATTTCTGTTTTGCTCTGTTTTTTTTTCTCACTTTTTTGTGTCGGTTTCTATCGTTCTCTTTCGCTCTCGGTCTACTCATTTCTCTGTTTTTCAAACTTTTTCTGTCTTTCTTCTTTTTATTTTCCCTTTCATTGTATTTGTTGTCTTCTCTCTCTTTCTCTTTCTTTCTCTCTCTGTGTCCCTGTTCTCTCGTATATCAAAGTTATTGCATCCCACGCCGCACAAATCGGCGCACGAAATAAAAGATGAGGACAAAGAGAGGGCGTGCTGGTTAATGATAATTTTTGTTCACGACTAACGGACTTTCTCCGAGCGGAAAAGGACGTTAAATGCAAACAATAAATTATGCCACAGTGAAAGGCAAGTGTATGAGAACGACTAAAACGTCCATATTGTCAACAACAGTGGTCCACTCATAGAGAATTTAGGGTAAATGTTTGACACGATGTGGGCCACCATTGGGGCATTTTGGAAAGTATCCCGTTGATGTCAAGAGACCCAAGATCAAATTAATCACTAGTAATCAAACTAGTTGCAATAAAGAAAGAGACTTCAGTGCATCACAAGACGTTATAAATGCTGCTTGTTCGTTTCTGTTTGGTTTCTGTTTGGTTGATGCAACCGACAATGACGAAAAACAACAATATGGCTATCGACTTCGATCCGTCTTAGGTGAATGCATAAGTGACCGCACGACTTTTTTACTGTGTCTCAGGAGAAATCATAGCAGGAGAAATTACAATAATGACTCAATGACCCATTTCTTGCCTTCGTGGTCTTCATTTTTCAAAGCAGCAGGCGACAACAAAAAAAAAAATTAAGAAAATATGAATTTTTAAGTGATATACATCCTTTTTTTTATCTCTTTGTAATTTGAAAGCCGTACGATGCGGCATAATTATCACCTTTAAGCCTATCTGCAACGTCTTCCAGACTTTCCTGCTAATGAGCTGGGAAATATTGGCCCAGTCTTTATTGCCTTCATCAGGTTACAGAGGGCACATCGAGCGGCTTACGCCGGCTCTCTCTACGAAGAGGCAATACGTACTAGTATGCCTCTCGGCGGAACAAGGGGCATATGCTGGACAAACAAGCAACTACAACGCTATGTGCACTCAGACACAATATGGAGACGAGAGCATCTACAAGTTTGCGCTCTTCGTATGTTCTCTTGTTCTGGCTTGCGGCCTTTGCCAGCAAAACCAATATTCGCAATAGATGATAGTAAGTGGTAACCAGAAAACCCTATTCTACGTAGTCCTGACGAACGGCTACCCAAAAGGGCAGCCGCGTTCCGTCTGCTGTCGACGGCGCAAGTTCCCCTCCTTTGATCATACACTGCAATCTCAGGACTACCTCTCTGGTGGTCTGGCTGACCTCTGATCTTTAGTCTGAATGACCTCGATTCTCACTGTCTCACTTCAGCGCCACTATAAAAAAAATCTCTTGAGTGAGCATTAAGAAAGACAGGCTGAACGAGGAGTCAACCACATTCAAATTTCAGTGCCGCATCTTACGCTGAAAAAAAAAAAGGCTAAATCATAAAAGGCCGACTGACACGTCATTTCTGTCCACGATGATGTACTTGGACGCCCTGCTCAACATTACTACTGAATTAATGTGGCACATATGCCTAAACTTTGAAGCAGTGTCCTCCGCAGTGCCGAAACTAAAATCATGCAAGAGCATTGCTATCGCCAAGACTGTGTCGTTGTCTAAGTAATCTCAAAAGTAAGAGCTGTAAACACAGAACAAAAATCATTAAGAGCCAAGGAGTCAAGCTAGCTCCCTAAATAAAAAGAAAACTTTAAAAATGTTAGCAACGATCACGTGAGGTCAAATGTTTTGAGGCGGTGTCAGGGAAAAGTAGCGATCGGAGAGTGGAAAAGAGCGACGTTTCTTACTGCGAAAAGTGACATGTTTTCGCAAAGTAGGCCCAGCGACTGTCGCGTGGCGCGAGTGAAAATGTCACAAGAGAGCGCATCGTGCCAAGGGCACTTTCATACAACGAGGTCTGTTTTGAAAGGCGAAGGAAAAATATCTTCGTGTGCGCCACGGCGTATTGTGAACAAGGGAAGGGAGCCACCGCAACCTTTCTTTTTATTTCCTTTTCTCCGTACGTCTTCTGTTCCTGCTTCTATGTTTGTTATTTTTCCTTAGCGGAAACAAAAAAAAAACTGTTTAATTCAGAGAAAAGGAGTAAAGATATTGCTTGTTCCTTCATTTCGTTGATTTTTGAAATATAACGTCCTTGATTGTTTAGGTGGTCGTGTTTTTTATTTAACAGTGCCGTAGTATATATAGACGATAAATGTCATGGGATTGGCGATTTTCTAACCCAACGAAGGTTGAAGCGTTAACTTTGACTCAAATAAAATTTGATGCTATTGTATTCAAAATTGTACATCTGTATCACGAGAGCGGTTGCTTGACAACGTATAAAAAATGAAGCATTCTCAATTAAAAAATTACACCATCTCCCGCTAAAGGGAACCATGTGTAGATGTGAAGCAGCGGGCGCTAACGCTTACACTGGCGGCGGCGTTGACGCTGGCGCTCATCGCAGCGTTGCGCAGGAGAGAAAACTGGGGAGGCGCAAAGCACGCAGTGATGGAGCTGTGTTTCCTACTGGAACATGCCCAATAGCTGCTAATGGGCAATGAGAGACAGAAGACTCCGACTGGACACAGAGACCCGCAGTCCGCTTTTAGTTAACGCGCACGCTGCGAATTTTTATTGTTCAACAACGCACAGGAGAAATCTCTCACCGGCACCACCTTGCAGGTCAAAATCCAGTGCCATATATACGGGGTGGCCAGTGAACGGTTGTGCAGCGCGAGCAGTCGGTTTTTTCAACCAAGAAACTCGCTAGCAGACGCTGCCTGCGTCGGCGTCGCGAGGCGAGAGAGGGGGGAGCGTAGGAGAGGAGAGAGAGGGGGGGACGCGCATGCGCAGTGGGAGTGTGGACGCCGCGGGCAGGGATGCCTAGAGGAGAGTGGGGGGAGCGTAGGAGAGGAGAGAGAGAGGGGGACGCGCATGCGCAGTGGGAGTGTGGACGCCGCGGGCAGGGATGCCTAGAGGAGAGAGGGGGGAGCGTAGTAGGGGGAGAGAGGTGGGGGAGGCGCATGCGCAGTGTGGGTGTGGTTGCCGCTGGCAGGGATGCCTAGAGGAGAGAGAGGGGGAGAGGAGTTTTTTAAAAATTTTTTTAATGGGTTTGCGCATGCGCAGTAAGCGAGGCCACGCGGCACAC
Source organism: Rhipicephalus appendiculatus (assembly GCA_030522465.1). Classification (NCBI taxonomy): domain Eukaryota; kingdom Metazoa; phylum Arthropoda; class Arachnida; order Ixodida; family Ixodidae; genus Rhipicephalus; species Rhipicephalus appendiculatus. Next base: position 34,245 of record JALIZH010027058.1, read on the forward strand.
CACCACCACCACCACCACCGGATTAAGCTTCGCCATAAGATGCTTCACATCTAAAATAGATCTAGAAGGTACTCAGTGGATAGCATTTTCTCCTCTTTAGTCATCAAAAAGTTTTCTATAACCACCGTGTTTCATGGATGGATGGATGAACCAATAACTTTATTGCACATCAATGAGGTTGTACCCCGCACCGTACCTCAATGACAAAATCTATCCAGCAAGGTTGGTTAGGAAAGACTGTAATGGCTGCAGGGGCATCATTGTTATTAGAGATATGCTGGCGGGATGCTCCGTGACTGTCACAAACCCCGAAGAAACGTGGCCGTACTGGAAAAAGATGTTAAGGAGCTCATCGCCTGAAGACCAGCTACGGGCTGTCCAGAGGGCCCACGATGTCGCTGAAGGGCCCGGCCTGACAATGCCATCATGGGCGCGGCCCACCTCAACGCGCGCGCGCGCGCGCACGCACACACACGCACGCACACACGCACGCACACACACACACACACACACACACACACACACACACACACACACACACACACACACACACACACACACACACACACACACACACACACACACACACACACACACACACACACACACACCGTGTTTTTATCCACGTATAATTCCGCCAAGAGGCGTAAACGGTGATAACGTTCTCAGTCATCACCTTATTGGCTTCTTGTACGTAATACCGTGTTTGGGCCCTCTTCAGTAAGCACTAATCACGATGCGCTTCAGTGACTAAAGAAACGCTTTTCTTTCTTTCTGATTCATGCTAAAACATGCTGCAACTGCAGAGTCTTGTTTACCCCCCCCCCCCCCCCCCCCAACTCACCTTTAATTGAATAGGTCACAGTCTGTCCAATGGCGACAATTACAAACCAGGTCATATAAGAATCCAGCACTACTACATGTTATGTATCCAGATATCTACACGACCGATCAATGCAAAAATTGCGAGGCACGAGCTTCCTTAGAACATATCCTATGGGAATGCCAGGGGATAATACACAGTAATGAGAACGCGGCCTCCACCGACAGCCTCCGCGCCCGTTAACGTGCCGCGCTGCTCAGTTCATCTCTGGTCGATCAGCTCTGGGCGATCCAGCCACCCAAGGAAGCCGCTAGCAGGCAAGACTTTCTAGCCCCCCACCTAGGCGGGAGCCCAGTCCACTAAAAACGCCGGATACGAAATAAAGTTTCAGATGCGAAGCATCTTATGCTCGGGGCTATGTCCGTCCCGCGTCCCGCGTCCGGCCACTTTCATGAAGTAGGGAAGCACCGACTATGCGAACCAGAACATCGTAGTACAATATAAGGCCGTCAACCACCACTACAGTCACCAGAGTCATGGCCGAGAGCACAGAGAGGCTGCTTAGCAATGGCTAGGCAGGTGGTGTGTGTCGCCCAGGTTGACTCCATTCCTTGATCTTGCTTGCATGTGTTTGGAGAGGGCTTAGTCCGTCCCTCCTTCCCGCGTCCCACACCACAACAGTTCATGCGCGTCTCCTCCCCTCTCTCTCTCCTCTCCTACGCTCACCCCCTTTCTCTCCTCTAGGAATACTCTACTCTACGGAGCGGCGCCCGCGTCTCGCGTCCTTCGCCCCCCACAGCGCATGCGCGTCCCCTCCCCCTATCCTCTCCTACACTCATCACCTTTCTCTCCTCTAGGAATCATCTACTCTACGGAGCGCCTTCCGCGTCCCACACCCCCCACAGCGCATGCACGTTTCCTCCCCCTCCTCTCCTACGGTCCCCCCCCCCGTCCTCTCCTCTAGGCAATCCTCTACGGTGCGGCGCGCACGACAGGTGGTCCGACAGCTGCATACCTCGCTGGGGGGCGCCACGGTAGTTCCGCGGTATGAAAATGACGGAGCGCGCGTGCCTCATTCTCTCTCCTGTGCAGCGCCGCGATGAGCGCCCGGACCGCTGCCGTGAAACGAGAGCGGTGACGTTCCTCCCGCTCCAGCTAACCATCTCCCCGCTGCTTCGCATCCACACATGATCCCATTTAGTGGGAGATGGGGAAGTTTTTTTTTCCATCCATCATCCTTTCTGATTCATGCTATAACAGGCATGGTTTCTTCACGGATTTTGCACAATAGTATGCCATATAACTGCAAATTTGGATGTGATTAAATTCAGTGCCTTGATAAAGCGCCGCTTATGGGTTAAAGAAACTTGGTCCAATTATTAAATGGTCATATATTTTAAACATATTGCTAGAGTTGTTGATCAGTGATATTGTGCATCTTTCCGTGTTTCTCCCGTTCCTACAGCGTACAAGCTTCTTCACGAACTCACCTGAATCTAATGGCATATTCAGGAGGTCGTTTGAGAGCACTCGGATAGTGTTTGAAAGCTATGACTTTCACAGCTTTGAAGTTCTACAACGAAAACAAGCAGGCACACAAGTCATGCTCTTTCTTCCTCATCATGTACTGGCCCGATTATTTTAGTGGTAATGCTTAGGTACTCTGTTACATCAATTCTTTAGAGCTTTTGTAGCGCTCTGTAATAACCGTCTGATTGTACTATGATATACAATGAAGAAATTAGCTCAGATGCACAACGTGAATGGGACACAGATGTCCAGGAGCAAAATGAAAATCTCTTATTCACATTTTTGGTTGCGTACGACATACATGAAAGAAGGAAACGACAAGCAGCAGGCACAATGAAACGAAAAAAAAAAAGAATGTACATATATACAGTGAAGCACAAACATAAAAGCACTCATGGCAGGGCCGAGTCGCAACAACAAGCTGGTAGAAAGGTAGTGCCGAGTCGCAACTCTGTGTGCGGAGCGCGTCTCCCAGTTGAGTGCAACTCTCGAGGAGAAAGATGAAAGCGCGCGGAGGCATAAGCAAAAAGCAAAGACGAGTGCCGGGACAAGGGTCTCAAAGGAGAGTCAACGCGGCTGAGACAGAGAAACGTCACGGCAATAAGGAGAGGAAATCTGGAAGGGAAGGTTGGCGGTGGTGGTGCTGCTGAACAAATGTAGTACACACCCCAGGAAGACCAATGTCGCGGCGGTGGCGCGCCGAGTCCTTGCGCTGAAATAACAAAACAAAACAAAAACAGCATTACCCCGCCACAGAGAAGGGGAGCAGGTTTCCTCAAGGGGGGTCAGATTGTTGAAGCAGCAAAAATAAATGGCGGGAAGGGGGGGGGGGGGGGCGCTCGCTTGGGGAATGCACTACCGCACCTGCCTTGTTCGCTATGCTCGCTGGCCCTTGGGGGGAATCATTGATCTGAAAACGTACAGTAATATTATCCCCATTGCTAACTTCGTGTCTCTGCTGAGGTGCCGTCCAATAGCCGGAGGGAAAAAATAAAAAGAAAGAAAGAATTAGATGTATTGGCGAACGCCAGTCTCTGCTCTCGCGGGGAGCTTTCAGGCTTTCATCGCGACAGCAGCAGGGTGCCTTCGAACACCCTTGTTTATTTATCATTAGGTCAGTTGCTTCCACAGGCGTGCGCAGGGTTCCCCTTCAGGGGGGGGGGGGGGGGGCGAAGGCTCGTCGCAGCGCCCCCCCTTCCCTATTAAGTCAATGTATGGGGCACACTTTGCGCCCCCCCCCCTTTTTAGGTGACTAGGGGGGGGGGGGGGCGCCCCCCTCTGCCCCCCCTCGTGCGCACGCCTATGGTTGCTTCCTTTAATCTGGGATAGATTATTTTTTTATTAACGTAGGTGGGGGAAGGTGACCATGCGCAAGTTGATGCCAAGACGAAATGAAAAGGAAGGGTATGGGGATAAAGTTCAACCTGAAATGGTGTCTTGGTTGGAGAGGCCGAACTAAAGGCCTGATTTGATTCAGCTGTCGCTCCTTAGGCAAAACACGCGCAAGTTGATGTGCATCAAAGTCACTGCACAACGATGTCATACCTATCGCTTGCTGATGTTTAAACGTACCCTCAGCAGAGTCGTGTTTCTAAAAATGACATTCCAAGGATGACCTATAAATATTATAATGGCGTAAGGGAAGATCTACTTCGATAAATTGGTTACAGTTAGATTGGACAATAACTTGCTGAGTGGTCACGTAAAGCAATATATAAGCAACCAAACATAAAAACTACGAAAGTAGTGAGGCGCGTAGTAGAAGACGCCATCGAATGTGAAGTAATAATAATATACGGCGTTTACCGAGCCAAAACCCTCATATTATTACGAGGCATACCGTAGTGGAGGGCTTCGGAAATTTTGACCATCCGGCTAGTTCTTTGATGTGCACTGAAATCGCACCGTACACAGGCATCTAGCGCTTCGCCTCCATCGGAGCGCGACCACTGTGGCCGACCACTGTGGCTGGCTTTTGGGTCAACAAGTCGACCGTGAAGTGACGTACGATTATTACCCTGTTGTTCATAGGAGGTATGTTTCCCTCCTCGGACTCTCGCGGCAAAGTAACAATAGTAGTAGGGCTAAATATGCCCTCTCTTCCTTAGCACAAAAATGCAAATAACTGAAGAAAAAAACTGAAGGTGGTCGACCTCATCAATGTTAACGTTATTATTTGATATTCTGGCCACTGATTCCCTTAAACAGACCATCACGCAACGAAGTTTGTTTTTCAAATGTGAAGCATTTATTTGCGTGCTGCAGACACTTTTAGCGTATCTATCTATCTATCTATCTATCTATCTATCTATCTATCTATCTATCTATCTATCTATCTATCTATCTATCTATCTATCTATCTATCTATCTATCTATCTATCTATCTATCTATCTATCTATCTATCTATCTATCTATCTATCTATCTATCTATCTATCTATCTATCTATCTATCTATCTATCTATCTATCCGCCTTAACTTGGGGTAAACAAAGATTACTATGAGAGGGTAAGATGGTTTGACCAGTACGACTCGCTGGTCATGACATGAATACTGTGACAATGCCCGTCGCGTACGTCGTATAACCCTTTCCGCCAGACACGTGTGGCACATACCCATATACCAAGGGCGGGTATGTGCCACAGGCATGCGGCTATGTGACACAGGTGATTGACAGTTTATATCTGCCCAGTAACAGCGAGAACAGACATTGATAACATCAACACGAGAGCGTTAAAAAAAGATGACGTCGGCAGCGTTGACCCGACGAATGCAAAGAATAAATGTCAGGGTCCCATTAGGAATCGAGCCCAACATGCTGCGTGGCAATCAAGTATTCTAGCACAGAGCCACGCCAGGCCTCGAAAGTGCTTTTCAAATAGGCCCTATAATGTTCGTGAAACGTCAATTGTGGTTGCAGTGCTCGCTATGCAATTTTATAAACATTACATATGTACTCCTATGATACAGCCGTCACGTCGAGTTAACGTCAATTGTAGTTAAGCGCCATCACCTGAAGTTGATTTATGAAGCAGTGTCCAGGGCTACCATCCTCGCGAGCAGAAGCGCTACACATCAGCTTACCGCTTCTGGTGTTGCTGATACCCATGTTGCTGTTGGCATCGTTACGCGACTGTAAACAACTGGTTATATAAAACATATGCGACTGTTCAACATATGTCTGTGCGTACAACATTTGTACGTATCTTCAGCGTCATTTCATAACCTTTCGCTCAAGAAAAAAATTATGTACAGCACAGTCACCTTCCTTCCGCATGCTTCGCATAAGATCGATTCCCCAAGGTACGTGGGATCTGCCGAATTTTAGGGGCGAAGCTCCTCTTAGTCTAACCTTGTCCTGCGTCAGGCGTAACCGGCAGTATCTCGTGATAATGATGACGATGACGCTGATGACCATGAAGAATAAGCGCGTTCCAGACCACCTCTAGTTCCCATCGTGTGCACCGAGGAAGCAGAGCGTCCCGCAGGCGGTGTGGCCATCTATGTCAAGCAGAACACTGTAGTACAATAAGGCCGTCCACCACCACTACAGTCACTAGAGTCATGGCCGAGAGCATAGAGGGGCAGCTTAGCAATGGCTAGGCAGGTGGTGTCCGTCGCCCAGGTTGGCTCCATTCCTTGATCTTGCTTGGATGTGCTTGTGGGGGGCTTAGTCCATCCCTCCTTCCCGCGTCCTACACCCCTCCTGTGCATAAGTGTCCCCTCCACCTCTCTCTCCTCTCCAACGCTCACCCCCTTTCTCTCCTCTAGCAATCCTCTACTGTACGGAGCGGCGCCCGCGTCCTACACCCCTCCAGAGCATGCGTGTCCCCTCTCTCTCCTCTCCAACGCTCACCCCCCATTCTCTCCTCTGGGAATACTCTACTCTACGGAGCGGCGTCCGCGTTCCACATCCCCACAGCGGATGTGCGTCCTCTCCTCCTCTCTCTCCTCTACGCTCACCCCCTCTCTCCCCTCTAGGAATCCTCTACGGAGCCATATAAGAACCCCTATCCCTCCACTTCACCGACCATAAAGCCGTTGTAATGAAGGGGTACCGGAAGCCACGTCTAGCTACCATTTACGAATAAATAAAATTTCTTGTACATATACACACAGTGTTTGTCACGTCTTTGATGATGTACCTGGACGAAAATTCACGGAAGATTCACGGTTTACCGATGAACCTCCAGAGCTTCGCCCACTCCATGGATATGCTGTGATTTTTTTTTTTTTTTTTTTGCTTTCCGGCGAGAACACACGGGCCTAGAAGAAGATTGAACGCATGAAAATGCCAGAGGAAAGGCTTGGCGAGATACAAGCAAGAAAGGCACAATCAACGTGTAGCTATAGATGAGGTGCACATTCGAAAAGAACAGTAAGGATGAGTGCAGGAACCTTGTTCATGTTAGCCTTAACAATACCAAGAACGAAACAACAGCGAAGGAAGGAAGCAAATACCACGGGGCAAACCAATCATGGCTGGACGGCAAAAAATCAATCTCTGGTTTCCGAGAAAAGAATCTTATGCTTATTCGCTCTGCTATTTTCACTCTCCGGAATATAAGCAAGAAACTTGCTGTGTGAGTGCGTGTGTACGTGTGTGGACACAGTAGCCTTATATTAAAAATACGGCTGGCTTGCTGTGGTGAAAGAGGTAAAAGAACTGGAAAAGCACAACTTCAAAGCTGTACAGAAGCACGTAAGGTTAAAATAACAAAGTTTTATTTTGGGCACTGCCTTTTTTTTATTTTGCATTTGTTTCTCGATGTCGCAGGGTAAAAAGTCCACGCTTGATTTTAGGCTCAAATCAGTGAGTTGCCTTAGTACAGGCAATTACAAATATACCTAGCTTTAACACTGATTGTTATCAGTATAATGTTGCGATCTAGAAAAATGCGAAGTTCGAATGTCATTTGACGCAAATGAACTTGCCTACTGTAAAAAAGGGCACATGTTATTTATTTAGTGATTGATTGAAGTACCTACCCGTCAAAAGGACCATTTAGTGCACTCCATGAGGCGCGCGTATGTCTAATTTGTGTGTGATTTTCAAGAATGCTTCGAAAGGTGTATGACTTCAGTAATTTACGCCATTAGCAGAAGATTATTCTGTTCTTTCGTTGTTTGAACAAAAAATAATCATGTAGATAAGTGGTATAATGCAAACCGCAGAGTGATAAACAGGCCTTGATGGCAGGGTAAAATACTTTACACCGGCTCAATATCAGTGAGATGAAGTAGGAAGTTCTAGAAGCAGAAATAAATCTGGGATTTCTTTCTGTTCTAGAAACACAAAGAAATCTGGGAAGGAGGCTGTTGTTGGAGTCCTGGCACATACAGAACACACCTGGAAATGTCAACCGGTCCCTAGGAACAATGTCCTCAGTGTACGGTCACGGCCTCCGAAACGTGAGGGAAAGGGAAACCCGGAGCCGTGGTGAAAAAAAGACGAGGAGATACTTCCACGACCAACCTAGTCACCCCCCTGAGGAAGGGACCGAGTCGGTCCCGAAACGTCGGGCTCTCTCTAAACTTGGCTGGAGCGATTTCAACCTCTTAATAACAAAATGTGTATCTTGATCTTCTGGGTAAAATGTGTTTAATTGAAATTCTCGTGTTTCACTAACCAAAAGGCGGATATATTTATAAGGCACGTCGTAGTGCGGGAGTCCGTACTAATTTCCACCAGCTGGGGTATTTTGCAGCGCACATGAATCTGTGCACATAGCAGCTTGTGCATTTCCCCTTCAAGAAATCTGAACGCCGTGCTGGATATCTAACCGGCGCCCACAAGCATGGCATCACTACTGATTAGTCGCTAAAGTACATTGGCATTTTAACTTGTATGCCAGGTCGTGGCCTCCGCGATCGACACCGGCTGCGCTCCTTTCCTAGTAACGGCGCGCTGCCGGAGCCAATCGCGGAGGCTTCAGGTATATCTCGTACGTAAGTCCGCCACCGTGGTGCAATGGTTACGGGGCTCTGGCGGGGTTCGAAACCTGCTGTGGCGGTCACATTTCGATGGAGACGAAATGGAAGAGATACGCGTACTCTGTGATGTCAGTGCATCTTAAGGAACACAAGCTTCTCAATATTCCGAAGCCCTACACTACGGCGTTCCTCATAATCGTATCGTAGTTTTGGCACGCAAAACCCCGCGAGTTATTATCAGGTACAGGCGTGAGCAAAAGTGTGCAGACCACGGGATCGCGTGGCCGAATGCATCGACGCGCCATCTAGCGACGTGACGCTTGCTGCGGTGCGCATGCGCGTCCCGTCGTATCAGTTGGCCTCTCATGCCGATCTGTCGGACGCCGTTACGGCGCTCGTAGCCAAAACGACAACTGGGTGTCGCTTTCCTTGCTCCACAGAATCTGTGCCGTTCCTTTAAGTAGCGGCTGCGACGGGGCCGGTTCAAGCGCCGGGCTCACGTCGTTTTTTACACCAGTTGATTAGCCGAACTCAGCATAGGTAGCATCGCGCAACCTTATAAGCCCAGCACACAAATTATTTTTTTCTCAGCCCAGCTTGCCTTTGTCGCGTTAAGCCAAGTTAAACTAAATGAGCCTAGTTAAATCAAAGTAAGTATAGCCGAAACTAATCAAACATAGTTGAGCATGGTATCACCTAATAAAGTCAGGCGTAAGTAGGTTTAATTAAGCTTAGCCCAGCTTCCTGTTTTCATCTTAGCGTAGCCCAGTTTCCTGTTTTCATCTTAGCGAAGTTAAGCTTAGATGAGCCCAAATGAGTCGAAGTAAGTATAGCCAAATCTAATTAAGCATACTTGATCATGCTTTCTCTTAACTTAGCCGAGCGAAATTAGCCTGAATAAGGCAAACCTAACCGCGGCCAATTAATCCAAGTCGACTTCCCCATGAACCCAAGCCAAGCCCAGGAAGATACTAATTACTCCTTATAGACACCAAACTAATTAAGCTCGTTTAAGTCTAATTAGTATTAGCTAAGGCGATAATAATTATGCCTGATTAATTAGCCTGTGATCCAACCAAACACACCCTAGATACTGGAGTCTCACGTGACATAATTACGCTAATTATGCATGAATAAGCTAATTACGCAGCGCCAAGGTAAGTATAGATAAATCTGATTAAGAGTGGTTGATCATGGTATCATCAAACTAATCGGATCATAATTAGGTCAAATTACGCAATATCTGATTAAACCCAATTAAAGTAAATGAAATCGAATACTCATGAGCTCAGATAATCCAAGCTCAGGAATTTTACTAATTACTCCTGACCGAGTCGAGTCTCATAAACATAAATTATATATAATTAGCCTTAACACTAATTATAATTATTAGTGATTAATGTGTGTGACATAGAAGCCCACCCGAGGTACTCTATTTTGTGTGCTTGGCTTCATCAGGTTGCGCGATGCTAGCTATGCTGAGTTCGGCTAATCAACTGGTGTAAAAAACGACGTGAGCCCGGCGCTTGCACCGGCCCCGTCGCAGCCGCTACGTAAAGGAACGGCACAGATTCTGTGGAGCAAAGAAAGCGACACCCAGTTGTCGTTTTGGCTACGAGCGCCGTAACCGCGTCAGACAGATCGGCATGAGAGGCCAACTGATACGACGGGACGCGCATGCGCACCGCAGCAAGCGTCACGTCGCTAGATGGCGCGTCGATGCATTCGGCCACGCGATCCCGTGGTCTGCACACTTTTGCTCACGCCTGTACATCGTACGAGCGCATATCTCACAATGAAAACATGTCGGCGCAAATGACGAAGGAATGGTGTGAAGAGCGTCATACAATTATTCAAAAAAAATTGTCACAGAAGAAAGATGAAAGCTGCGTAAAAATACACCTCACTAGTGCAACTGGAAACTTGTAGGTTCTTCTGAAACGACATTCTGACATCAGGCTTAGTAAGAGCCCCTTTTCGGATTATGACATTACTGAAGCGTTGGTCCTTGTCATCCGTGCAAGACAGAAAAGTACTGGCTCCAAATGAAGACGTCGAAACAACGAAGAAAAGTAAAGAAAGCTCAAAGAAATACGACGAAGGAATATCAAAAGTGTAGAATCTCAAGATCAGAAATCTGAGGCTTTATCTTGACACGTTGGCTGTTCTCGGTGTTTATCCAGTCACTCAGAATTTCGGTATTGCGTTACTAGGGGAAAGGAAAAAAACACAGCCATGTTTTTTTTTTTCTCGGCGTTAAGAAAGCGCGATGTCTTGACGACAGCAGCTGAATTCGAATTAGAACAATGCGCCGCCGGAAAAAGCCACTCTGCGGAAACGAAAGCGCTGAGTACACATTCTTTTCACGCAGTGGTACTGCGTATCTCTTGGGAAGACGCCGTCTTCTACTTTTCCAGTCTTCTCTTTGTCAGTCAAGGTAACACTAGAACTACATGTGTAAGGAAGTGTGAACGTGTGAAAGCTTGTTTCTTTTCGTTTTGTATTCTACGTCAACGTTCGGAGGTTCCTCTTGGAGTCGTGGGCTTTTCGAAAGTTTCTTTGTTTCGCTCTTGGTAAACAGGAGAGAAACTGTGACTCAATACAACGTTCGAGTGCTTCCTCATCCACTGCAAACATTTGTCCTCTTCTGGGTGGCCTCTCGAGTGATGCTTGCTGATAGGTGTGGAATGAAGAGGGGGGAGGGGGGGGGGGTGTTCTTTGTTAGCTGTGACGACGCGAGAACTGGCCGGAAGCAGTGATTTTCTTTCACTCGGCCTCGACACTGCTCCACTCGGCTTTTTTTTTTCAACTCTTACGTCGGTTCTTAACGAAGTCGGCAAACAAAAAATAGTGCGCAGGGTCAGCACTACTATCGCACGAGGCGCTTGTTTCTTCGTTCTCGGGAAGCATTTGCTCTAGCATTTGCGTTGATGGGGCTTTTTGATTGTGCATTTTCATGTCACAAGCCCAAAGACAAAGATGTGAACGACACGTGTGTTTACTCTGTTTCCGGTTGAAGCACCTACACGGCGTCTTTTCCGAAAAGTTGAAGACTTACACTACGCGATTAAAAAATAGAAGTGGTCACCACCCACTATGTCCACCTACAGTAATTTGAATTGATATATCATTTTGTAGAATGAAAGAGAAAATCGGTTATTGAACCTTGTGAAATGAGATTAATATTAACGTCGGCGCAGTTTTAGTTTTTACTTTCCAGCGTGTTTCTGTAATTTTTTTGCATGACCTTTCACGAAATGATTCAGGAGTTTTCAGCTACTTTAAATCACAGAAGTTTCAAACGAGTGTACTGTATTTCCTCGAACGTAAGGACTACTGATTCACAACCACCTCATGAAGGTACGCAATGTTCTTAGCTGTAAAAAAAAAAAAAAAAAAGATGTATGGGTATCCTCTCGCGTTCTTACAGCTGAACACGGAAAAAAAAGAAGGTTACTGTAAATAGCATGACGGTGCTTGTTTGACGTATGCTTCTTCGTGGTTCTAAATTGTAATATCTCAACTATGCTCATATGCTAGCTGCTAATCACTGATAGCACCAAGGCCACGAAACGGGCGAGGTGCTATTTCTTGTTAAGAAACGAGCACAACTCATCTCCAAGCTCTGAATATGTCGCGGCACGGGATATGCCGAGAAGGTGGCGGCTGCGACATCCCCCCTCTCAAAGTGGCCCACCGAACCTAAGGACGCAGAGCGCCATTGTTCCTTTTAGGCCGTCTAAATGTGCAAATGCAGCACACCACGCCACGTCAAGTCATTAAAACATTTTTGACTCTACAGATTACAGATGGACTACCTACGACTACGGTGCAGATGGACTACCTGCACAGCGAAGGGCCCACTACGCGCCCGTAAAGCAACACGTGAAATTACGCAGCTGTTGACTTTGTTGACGGTTCTGCTGCTGATGACGATTAAATATGTCTGAACTCTTTGTAATGGGTGAGCCTTTAAAACACCCACTCTTTGCTCAATTCTCACCTCTTGGCGCCTTGCGCGATTCTGTGTGTGTGGTGTGTGTGTGTTTGTGTGTGTGTTTGTGTGTGTCACTACATGGCCTACCGAGTTTGTGCTAAATAAAAGTTATTTCAAGTTTTAATTGCTACATCCTTCACTGTTTCAGCGGTTGATCTTTCCAATTATTACTACTGTAATGATCTACGCCGCAACGCCTTATTTTACTACATTTAAAGTAAAGACCTCTTACTTCTAAAGATCACGTATGCATGCGTGGACGACAGAATGAGAGCATAGAGGTCGAGTCTACTCAGCCATCAAGAGCTGCTAAAAACACAATTATATAAAAACTTCAGCCAACTCCCTTGGTGTGTCCCGAGCACTTATGCGAAAGTTTCTTTCGTTACACCTACGTTCGCGAATATTCCAGGCACAGACTGCGACAACACTGCGAAATAAAAGTGCACTCCATCTTACTCATTTTCCATAATCACCAACCATCTTGCGAAACCTCAGGTTTACTGCCACAAGAATTCATACTCTCGTCTTGAGCCAGAGCACACCGTCATACGCAATGGATTACAAGAAAAAAAATGTCGTATACTTAAGACTGGTTAGGCAGGTTAATGAATGAGCGCCGAATCTTGTTCGTATAGCTCGTGTCTAGCTTGGTGCCCGTGGTTTTGGTTCAGATGCGAAGAAACAAAATATAGGCTTCAAGAGGGAAAAAAAATCTTGAAGAGTTTAGTGTCCACAATTCAACCCACGTTCCTCTTTCCCGGTATTTCCCGGACGAAAACAACAACGTACATACAAATTAAAGATGTAGGCGCATTCAAATTACATTTCCTGCTGTCCTATAACATTTTCTGCTGCCGTAAGATGTTATAAATGCATATAACTTCCATATTCTCCCGCTGTGGTCGAGGCCACAGCTACAGGACTAAGCACAATTCACAGCTCGAAATTAGCATACATATGAATTCGGCATTGTTATCAGAACATGAATAAAAAAGTGAGTCTAACCTAAATGCAAAAAGAATCGGGTTACTCTGCATTCACGTTTTGGTACTATCCAGTTTTCTAGACGAGTCACAAAAGGGCCGCCATGCATACTGTTATTCTAATGGCGATTACCACATTATACAAAGGTGGCGAAAGCAAAAAAAACACACACAATAGATAAGGTATGCAGCGAAAAGTAATTGAAGAGTTGTGGTAAAATCACAGTGACGCATTGTGCGCGCTTCGGCTATAAACACACACACACACACACACACACACACACACACACACACACACACACACACACACACACACACACACACACACACACACACACACACACACACACACACACACACACACACACACACACACACACACACACACACGCACACACACACACACACGCACGCACGCACGCACACATTCAGCTTATACTTGCTCTGTAGAGCTTGTTTAGCAATGTCCCGTATTCAGTTCTGCATAACCTACTTAAAACGCAGTGGTACTAATGTTGAAACTTATTTTAACGAAAAGGCCACAAATTTCCGCCGCACCTTTGACAATCAATACAACAAGAAGGGAAATCTGGGCTAGTTGTATATGGTTCATTTTCGATCAGCTTACAGCGCAAGAAAAGACGAGGACGTAGACCAAGGATGTGTTCGTGTTGTCACATCCTTGGTCTAAGGTGTCACATCCTTGTCACATCCTTGGTCAACACAGCGCTCGTGTTGTCACATCCTTGGTCTACGTCCTCGTCTATTCTTGCGCTGTAAGCTGATCGAAAATGAATGAATACAACACTGTGCCTACTAAAATAATGGTCAATGGCTTTCATATTTCAGGACATTGTAGGATTCTGAATAATCTAGAAACCCGAGGGAATAGATTAATAGCAATATATAGATGAGAGCTAAAGTGTAAGAACACTTTTTTGAATTACCAAAGTGTGTTCGGCGAATTCCTGTGCCCATTGAGACGGGGTCGGTTCAGAATGGAACACGATGCGCGCGTCTCTCTTGCTGCATGATTATACACGCTGGGCACAGTGACGCTACGCAAGCAAAGCGCGAGCGCTGTAGGGTCCGACGCGAAGAGCGACCGACACGACCGGCGTCCGTTGGCGCGCCCCGGCGGCCACCTGGCACCGTGCCAGGGCAAGGATGGAGGGACGGACAGACTGACGTGAGCATGATACATTAAAGGCTTTCGCTTTAATAGGCAGCTCATACGTTTACAACAGACGAAGCCAATAGACTGAACGAACACTTCTCAGCTTTTAGGCACTGGAAAGTTCGTTAGCGTTTTCCCCCGACAACTACAACGTCTCTTTTATGACGCGCAGTAAAGCAGCGCGGTAATATGTTCAGATCAGTTTTCATGACTCAGAAACACACGGGATTTGTGCTTTAAGTCTTCTACCTGGGGACGATAAACTATGTTTACTTCTTCGGCGAAAGAAATACATACATTGGCCTCACTTGATATGGAAGCCTGTGTTTTGAATGTCAGAATGTTAAGTTATTGCTCAGCCATTTTCAGAAATTGCTCCACCAACCGTTTTTAACGTCCGCCGTAGTGTTTATTCGATTGTTGCTTCATGCATGGCCTCCGAGGCCGCGCGCCGGCGCACAATCTCGGAGGCCATGCATGAAGCAACAATCGAATCCGAAAGGAAAAAATTAGCACGCAATTAGTACGTTGTTGAAAGTAGCACAGATAGATGTCATTTCAACATGCCCACATTTGCCTCATTGACACTTTGATAATTAGGTGAGTATTTTCGGAGTTACGAAATTAATTAGGACTAATTAATTAATTCAAATTAACGAAAAAAAATAGTAGCGGCTACTACAGTATACTGGGGACATTATGCACTAGGTCTGCTTCGCCTAACGCCGTTCCTCTTTTTTTAAATCGTGCTGCGTGATAAATGGGACACCCTGTATATGGCAATGGATCTTGACCTCCAAGGTGGTGCCGGTGGGAGATTTCTCCTGTGCGTTGTTGAACAATAAAAATTCGCAGCGAGCGCGTTAACTAAAAGCGGAGTGCGGGTCTCTGTGTCCAGTCGGAGTCTTCTGTCTCTCATTGCCCATTAGCAGCGATTGGCATGTTCCAGTAGGAAACACTGCTCCATCACTGCCTGCTTTGCGCCTCCCCACTTTTCTCTCCTGCGCAACGCTGCGATGAGCGCCAGCGTCAACGCCGCCGCCAGTGTAAGCGTTAGAGCCCGCTGCTTCACATCTACACATGGTTCCCTTTAGCGGGATATGGTGTAATATTTTTCAAGAATTTATTGTTTATTCTGTACATGACGCCAATGCGCCAGCCTGGCTACTCCCACGACGGGATCGGGAGGTCGAGCCTCCAGGCCCTATCGTGATCGTACTGGACAGCCAACTATATATCTTTCGTTAAATGCATTTACCACGCAAGTGAGGACAGCCGCGACCATATCCTCAAATATCCTCATTCGAACTCGTTGGAAAAACTTGAATGTGTTACTAAGCCCTTGGCATTCGTGCTGCCGCATTGTGCCTTCGCGTTTTAGTGTACCAGTGGCCGGAATGCACCCGATTCGCTTTTATAATACGCCGCACCGCTATAGTCGAAAACTACAGCACATAGTGTAAACATAAGGAAAGAGCTCTATCAACCAAAATGAAAAAAAAATTACCCTACTCTGTATCAGGGTTTTTTATAACTATAATGCAATAACATTAAACGACTTTGCTTATGTGAAAGAAACCAAGGCTTATTTTTTTTTTTTCACCGAATTTTGTAGTCATTTTCGTCAGATACGCGGCGACGGCTGCCGGCTGCTCAGCTCAGATGGTTCATCCGCTCATGCGTGTTTTGCATTCAGCGTTGCGAGGCGGAAAGTTTTGCAACCTTCAGGGTTGCGTGGCGGAAAGACGACGAATCTGCCATGAGAATTTGAAACAGTTCTGACGGGAGCTTTTTATTTTTATGTCCCCAAGACGCACCGCTTCACATTCACTGGATTTGGCAACTCAGACGGAAGCGAGAACGCGAGAATCCATCCACCGCGGGAAAGGAGGAAGCAGCGGAGAAGCGAAAGCAGGGGAAGGGCAAAAATGCGGAGAGCGCCGGCAGCACCGCTTGTTGTATTTTTTACTGCTCTTTCACGCAGTGCACTACAAAGGAAAGAAATGGTGTTGATTTGTCAGCTGGGGCAAAACAGTGACGCCATTCCGAGCGTCCAATTTGAGGCAAATACGGAGTCCAGAACTCCTTGCATTAGGAATCCTGATGGACTCTGTATTGGGTATTGTTTTAATGCACAAATACACGTTGCTCTTTGTTCACGCTGAGTAATTATATCATTACAATCAAATCTATAGGAGTCCTTAGATTACTGAATGCGAAGCATTTCTTAGTGAACCAAGGGCTCATTGAGCGTTTCTATCTATCTATCTATCTATCTATCTATCTATCTATCTATCTATCTATCTATCTATCTATCTATCTATCTATCTATCTATCTATCTATCTATCTATCTATCTATCTATCTATCTATCTATCTATCTATCTATCTATCTATCTATCTATCTATCTATCTATCTATCTATCTATCTATCTATCTATCTATCTATCTATCTATCTATCTATCTATCTATCTATCTATCTATCTATCTATCTATCTATCTATCTATCTATCTATCTATCTATCTATCTATCTATCTATCTATCTATCTATCTATCTATCTATCTATCTATCTATCTATCTATCTATCTAAAGTCGTGGATGACTTCGCTGGTTCTATAAACAAAGGGAAACACCGATGCCATATTTATGGATTTCAGCAAAGCATACGACAATGTATCTCATGTTAAACTGGATTCATAAGGTACGCTCTGTGTTAAAAAATGACAAAATGGTAGCACTGATTGAAGCGTATACCTTACTGATCGCCATCAATTTCTTAATAGAATTAAAACAGCATCAGATATAGCTCCTGCAACGTCTGGCGTCCCCGCAAGGGTACGTTCTTGGACCAAAACTGCGATTCGGCCTAGTTGGAACATATTCATCTTGAAATATTTGCGCAGGCACACGGGGACACAGAAGCGACACACAAACGGGTGCAATCGGACCCCTTTTCTTGTATATGTAAATGACATTTTGGCTAACTTCCGCGCAAAAGTCAGGCTTTACGCTGACGACTGTGTGTTGTATGTAGAAATAGCAACGGAAAAATACCACATTAAGTTAAACAGGAATTTTAATAAGGTAGTTGATTGGTGTAAGCAATGGAAAACGTGTATTTATTTGGAAACGACAGTATATATGCGGGTAACATTAAAAAGGAAGCCAGTAATATATTGCTATGGTACAGAAGACGTTCCTTTCTCAAGAGTTACGCCTTATAAATAACTGGGTCTGTAACATAACGAGTGATGTCTCGTGATGAAAACACCTTCACACAGTGCTAGCAAACTGCCGCCGTAAGTTGTTCTGTTTAAGAGGCGTATTAAAGGGACACTAAAGAGAAACAATGACTTGCTTTAGATTGACAAACTGCACTCTGAGAACTCTAATGCCATAGGTTTCACTATCATAAGTTCATTATTAGCGGTGAAAATGAAGGTTGAAGTTTCATTCTTTGATTTGGTGCCGAAATCTCCGCGCATGACGTCGAAAATTTCAAAATGTATTTTTCGTATTTTCGCGGCATTGGATCAATGAAATTTTCTGAAATTCGTTCATCTCGACGGGAGAGTCCGGATGGCAAGCGAAGTCGTAAATTAGGGTCAATAGAATATAAGCGCGAGTTGGAGAAACCCTTGAAACTTTGTTGTGCCGCATGTGGTTGGGTGCGGCATTTACGAAAGCATACTCTCATCTCATAGGAATGGCCAACAGTGCGGCATGCAACTCATGCGACTGTGAGGAGACCATTGAACACATTTTGTGCCACTGCCCTTCCTACCAAGCACATCGACATGTTCTAGGAGCCAAACTCGGTCGTCTTGATACAGGACCGCTGTCCGAAAAGAAGATTCTGGGACCTTGGCCCACGGTTTCGGGCATACACCAGGCCACGAAAGCCCTACTGAGCTACCTGAAGGCGACCGGACTTCACGAGCGTCTGTTAATTACCAGCGCGTGTTTACATTGTGTGTGTTCTGACTAACTGTTAATTTCCTTTTCTTTTTTCTTTCTCTTTTCTATTTTATCTTTTATTCCTACTTTCCCCTATCCCACGTGTAGGGTAGCCAACCGAGCTTAGCTTGGTTGACCTCCCTGCCTTTGTTCTTCGTTTCTCTCTATCTCTCTGAAACTTCGTATGCTAGGTCTATGGCACACACAGACGACCATGCACTTCCTTTTTATTGATTAGAAGCTACGTCGGACCCGGTTGACGCCTTCAAAATCTATGACGTCACTGTGTTTGGTGCGGGAATCTCAAGGTGGCGTCTCCACCCGCATCTTCTTTTCGCGCGTTTTCTCACTTACCAAGCGTCGTGTCGCATTAAGGGTGGCGTTTTCGGCAGCATTTTCGACACTAAAGAGCAAAACGATTTTTCCCGTATTAGTAAAGCACTACTAATATGCGAAAAATTGTTTTGCTCTTTAGTGTCCTTTTAAAATCGTCCACATCAACAGCCCGTCTCTTGGCATACAAAACACTAGTCCGGCCCGCTTTAGAATATGCCGTAATTACATGGGGCTCGCTCACTAAAACCGACGTAGGAAAACTAGAAAGCTTATAAAAAAAAAGCTGCTAGATTCGTCTACAATACGTATGGCGGCACTTTAATCACTAACATCATATCTCAACTTGGCTTACCTGCTACAACTCATCCAAATCGTGTATGTCGTCTAAAATTCTTTTTTCAATTAATGAATGGTCAGTACAAGATCGACACGTCCCACCTTCTTGCATATTACTGAGGTTAGGCTATGAGGCACAGACATTCACTAGCTGTAAATCCATTCACGACACGTGTCAGCTGTTTCAAGTATTCCTTTTTTCCTAGAACGATAGTGTATTAGAACAAATCGCCCAATACAACTGAGACACAAGATTCACCATCGGAATTTGAATCGCACCTTTCGTAGGAATGAGAACTAATATACAATGATGCCAAAGAAAGTATAGGGGATGTTATTAGAAGTAATTGTAATGTAAATGTGAAGAAAGAAATGTAGACGAAAAGATAACTTGCCACCGGCAGGGACCGAGCCTGCGACCTTCCAATAACGCGTCCGATGCTCTACCACTCAGGTAAGGTGACAGTCATCCCCCCCGTCCACTTTATAGGATATATATGTGCATTTAAACGTGGGAGCGTCAGTCAGCGCCGCCTGTTGCCATTACGGCGACTTTTGAACACTCTTATTGCCTGTTGGCGTCAGGTAGCATGTGATCTTATTACGAGCGGGCAGCTGACTAATAATTCCTCGCATACCACCTGAAGGCATCAAGTCTACCAGAACGAGACCCTCGCTATGAATTAAGGAAATAAGTGTACATCTAAGGGCTCATTTACTTTTGTTAGACACAATATTAATGAGAACTAACAGACAATGATGCACAGCAAAGTATGGGGAATGTTATTAGGAGTAATGGTAATGTAAATGTGAAGAAAGAAAAGTGGACGAAAAAACAACTTGCCACCGGCAGGGACCGAACCTGCGACTTTCGAATAACGCGTCCCATGCTCTACCACTGAGCTACGGTGGCGGTCATCCCCCCCGGCCACTTTATAGGGTATACCGGGTGTCCCAGCTATCTTTAGCCAAGGGTTAAAAAATACTATATTGGAGGCAGGCGAGTGAAATCAGTTGAACATTGCTTACAGCCATCTTGCGCACTTCAGGCAATTTTTTCTTGTGTAATTAACTAATTTGTTAATTATGATTAATTTACTAAATTGATAAATATTGACTTTACGCAAGAAATGAGAATTGCAAAGTACGAGAGCGTCTTCAGAAACCCCCATTGCATTATTTGCGATAAAGAAAGTTTTACGCGTACCATTTTTTCCGTGCTGCAAAGAAAGCCCGCGAAATACAAAAAAATACCACGTGACTAGCGCATTCGCGCGCCGCGACCGTGGTACTTTCAGCCGTGGTTTGAGCGAACAAAATCAGCTGCGACCACGACCCGCCGGCTGCTTTGCAGCAGTAGGCCGTTAAGTTTACGGTGGTTTCTTCGCCCGCGCTCGCTACAACTTGCACAGTCACGCGCGCCAACTGGCTGGCAACGGGCCAAGAAACCACCGCCAACTTATCGGCCTACCGCTGCAACGCAGCCGGCGGGTCGTGGTCGCAGCTGATTTTGTTCGCTCAAACTACGACTGAGAGCAGCACGGTCGTGGCGCGCGAATGCGCTAGTCACATGGTATTTTTTGTATTTCGCGGGCTTTCTTTGCAGCACGGAAAAAATGGTACGCATAAAACTTTCTTTATCGCAAATAATGCAATGGGGATTTCTGAAGACGCTCTCG